>JAVTVY010013273.1:0-56893 GCA_036873755.1 Hanleya hanleyi | reverse complement strand
ACCACTCATTACTTCCAAAAACTGGCCACCATTCCAGTTTGTATAAATGTGTTTTCCAGACTTTACACCATTTAGACATGTGAAAATCTAACCACATGTTTAAAGTTTTTTCTTTTTTCTTCTCCTTTTCAGTTATTACGAAATAACAGAATGCAGTTGAATTTTTTCTTTCAGTGGTCCGAGCCATACTTATATATGTTTAGGTCATCATTATAATTTATGTTTATTAGACATGTTAGATTAGTTGTAAAGAATACAGTATCCAGAAATGTCAAAGGTTTACATTTTACCCTCCGAACAGCTCTAACGATTTCACCTTTTTTTTTGACATCCTACGTCGTAATTACTGGTACGAATATCTGTTTAATTGATGTCTATATGCACATGTGTACCTCAACATACCATTCTCATACCAGCATGAGTTGTATTGTTCTGATGTCAGTTTAACAACCTATGATTGGTCGCCTTTAACAACGGTCAACCTCTTATTGGTCACCCATTAACAACCTGTTACTGAATCACCATTCCCTGTCACAAAAGGGTGTGCAACTAAAATAGTAATGTCGAATATCAAAATGAATAATTGATGAAGACTGAATGCAGTTGTGTCCCCGGGGTTCACAAGGGTTCTCAGAGTTTCTTGCACAGTTAAAGTGCAGGGAGATGCAAGTAGAATTGTATGCCAATTCTTCTCCTTCCTGGGTTCACAGTTCTAATTGCTGAGCTTGAAAACTCAGAAGGAGGCCATTGCATTGGAAAGATAAGGGCCAAGCCTAATTTTCCTTGGGAAACTAGATTCAGAAATGTTTTCAATTTTTTTATTCCCGACTTCCGCTCAAGATTTCATCATGGAAATTCCGTAAACCAATAAATAAAAAACCTGCACTAACTTTAGTGTGTGTCATCATGATTTCATTGCTAGTCGATCTGCTTAATTCTATCCGAGCCAGATTCTGCAGAACAGTAGTTGTTGCCATCTTGTCATTAATACCCCAGAGTATCACTATTTTCTTCAACAATTTTATAGTTAATCTCATTTTCATATACATGTACACTTATCTGCAGGAGGGTTAATGTATTAATAAGTTTAGTGATATACATCTGGTATATATCATATCAGTGATAACTGCAGCTGAGAAGTGGTCTTCATATTTGTCATGTTTAGATATTGCATACACGTGCATGTAAATGTATCACAAGGTAGCTATTCAGAAACTCTCTGATTTGCTGGCAGTTATTTCAGTTTCTTCCCAGGCCAATGAAAATAGCGGATTTCTTTTCGAAAATTTGAATTGACCAATCAACATGATCAAAACAGGAAAATAACCCATGATGCATTGGAGAATCTATTAACCTCCAATCTAATCCTGTGGTTTGGTCCAACTGAAATATACATTCATTGTTCATGTATTTTTGTGTACCATCCAACTTCTTTCGTCCAGTTCCTGAATCCTCAAAGAAGTCGATGCAATTTCTAGGCCTCGGAAAAGTCGTATAGGGCAATGGATCCTACTAAGATGCCAAGCAAGCAATATCCGTACTCCACTAAATACATTTGGATTGTGTCCTTCATAGCAACTCTGATATCTGTATATGAACTTTGAATAACGTTTTTTAATTTGTGAATTTCTTTGAATGAACTGATGCAAATTGGGTAAGCACTGCCTATGTGCACATGTATTAATACTGCCTCTATATGTCTATTATAGAACTATAGCAAAGCCTCAAATTTGACAATTAACTAACAAGGTTGAAGGCAGAAATAGTACCTTCAATGTTTTACCAGTGTTCTATGGATCATGTAAGGAGATTTGACTAAAAATACAGGAAACAGAACTAGCAATCTGACAGCTTTAGTCTAAGTGGTTCATCTTGGTAGAACAATAAGTCCAGAGAGAAGGCTTTTTGGTGATACAATGGTCTGAATTATAGAAAACTTACATGAAAGACTGACTGCATTAGTTCTTCAAATTATGGTATCAACTGTCGATTTTGTCAAATACACTGTAATTAAGTTTTGATTCATCTCTGCTTTGTGCTGATAAGAAATGTAAAATGAGCTCCCTAGTATATGCAAAACCTGCACCTGTTCCTCATGCTTTATAGAAAAAAACAAAGAAATATTTATTTTAACCTTTATTTTTTTTTTGTAAAAAAAACAATTGCCCTTTTGCTCATATGTTTCATATTCTGTTTAAAAAGCTTGTGCTGAAGAGTGTATAGAGATGGGTGAAGTATATAGCTCAAATAGATTTGCTTATGTTTTTGAATGGTTGTAGAACATTTTTAAAATTCCATATACATGTAATTAATCACCTATCACGTTTATTTATCATTTTGTGGCCTGATGCCGTAACTTCATCATAATGTATTTTTTCGATGTAATTTAATTACATACAGGTACATGTATACTGATATATAAACATGGTAATATGTTCTCATTTATGTGCTGTGGAAAGTTGTCATAATTTCTGTTAAGTCCAATAATGCATTTCTTGATGGATATACTGTGAAACTTGTAATTGATAGGAAAGCTGGTTTACAAAGGTTCTGATTTGCAAGTGAAAATTATCAGGAATTAGTTTGGGATACCCCAGCTGTAGTCACAGTTCATGTGCAAGACAAAGCAAGGGGAGATAACCACTTCAGTGTATTTGCAACATTGCTTTTGATAGTTTTTGCCAGAATACTCATGTTGATTTACACAGGTTTCAACGTATATGGATATTCTTATCATAAAAACAGCATGTTTATTTATCTCGAGCACTGTTTTAAGTTTTCTTGATCTATGCATTGCTTTTACCATTAGTTTCACCCAACTTGAGCAAGCTGCATAGTAAATGTGTAGGAGTGAATAGAAGTCTTCCTCAGGAGGTGGTAATTGGTTATATTTACAGACCTTCATTTTATGCTGTGGGTCATTTGCCATTAATTCATTCATTCACCTATTAACTGTTTCTCTGCAAAGTTGGCAATCCATACCCCGATATGATACCATGGTTGGTTATGTGCAACGCTGCTTTGTCAATCTTATACACGTAGTTTAGTTTCCTGCTGAAATACGTAGTCGTGTATTTGTTCTTCACACCAGATTATACCCTATTTCTTCTAATTTTTCAAACAACATATTTAGACTTAGAAGCAGAAAAAACCCGGAACATCTTTGTCAACTGAGGCTAAATACTGAGGCATAGATACGTTATTTATCCCAAAAAGACAGCTAGTGAAATTTGTAGAATGTTAGCAGAATTTCTCTTTTGAAGTTAAATTTTGCTATCTGATTAATTAGAAGAAATAGGGTAAATAATCAGCTTTATTTAATCACTCAGAATTTTTTTACATCTGGTACAGTCACGTTGCTGATTTCATATAATAGAGTATACACATGTACAACTGTTAAACGTCACATTTATCATAACAAGGGGATAATTTACATAGTATGGAATCTAACATAGAAACTTACAGTACCAAATGATCCTGTTCACTAATATTACGGTATTGAAGAGGGGAATCTGGAGATATCTTTTGACTATCATTTGCAATTTTTTTTTTTTTTCTCGATTCCAACATCACAAATGATCCAACTGGTAAATAAAAATTAACATATGGGTGTGACCAGAAGTTTCATCAACTTCTGGTGTGACTAAACTTGCTGGCAAGTTTGTTTTACATGTATATAAGTTAGCTACAAGTTACAAAAGTTGGTGAAGTGTAACTGACCACTTTTTAAGTGTCGCACCAATTTTTAAAGTCTGATCACTCCAGCATTGCAAAAAGTATTCCACTGGTTTCCAAATGGCAATTTCAAACTTTACAAAAGTGTTAGAACTCCAAATTATATGTTCTATTTTCGATGATTGGCTAGGATTAGGGTTGGAACTTTGCGAAAGATGTAATACTTGATGAAACTCTAAATCCAAGGTGAAAAAAAAGTAAAATTGTCAGACCTTGAAAAAAATATCATTTTCTGCTGTAGTAATCTGTTTTTCGTCGAATGTGAAACATGAAATTGACAATATAATGATTTTGTTACACTTTTTTCTCCTCTTCAGATATTAATATTCTCCAGCTTCCCTGCCACTTAATTCTGTTGTCGCCAAACAGTTAATCACTTCAGTTGGCGCAGGCGGTACAGGTAATAAAGGAGTTGTCGACTTGAATATATGCATGCAAGTTTCAAGTAGGCCTATATGTACATGTAGATCAATGTGATTGGTTAGCAAACTAATTCTGCATGTTTTTTGGTTGACCGATCACCCTTAATCACTTACGTATTTTTTTCTTCATCAAATATCGAAATGCATTATAGCAGAAAGTATGGATGTTTTTGTAAGGTATATAACTACATGTATGTACATGTATAAGTCTACATCAATAAAGCTTATCGATTTTGAATGATTTCTTTGTTTGTCATGCTATTAATCAATCTTAGTTTGAAAGTATGCGTTAAATAACACACCATGGCAGAGATGTCAGATTGGTGATAAAAGTAAGTAATTACGACAATTGTATTTCTACGATGTATGCGACTGTTTTTAAAATCCGATGTTAATTGCTCAAAAACAAGAAAAAGACAGTGCCTGATGTGACATGATATTGGGTGATGACATTCCAAATGCCCAAAGATGTTTTGTAAGCTGCGTGGAGTTCTAACCTCAGGCACTGTTTGCCTTTTCCGTTATGTTTCTGAGCAATTAACAAAAAACGGTCACATAGAAAAGTGATTGTCCTTATTACTTACTTTATCCGCCAATTTGACAGCTCTGCTCTCAAGTGTTTGATAAAGCATATATTCAAATTGTGTGTATTAGCTCTTCAATAAATTCATATATTTCGGCTCCCCATTATTATTGGTATGTTATGTACCAGTTATTCCCATCTGAAAGTTCTCGCTCCCATGTTAGAATAACGGTTACGAGATGATTACGTATATTATTGCACGTCGCTTGTAAGATCTTTCGCATCCAGAATAACATGGGCATCAACCAATCCTAGTACATGTACCCTTTTTATACGCCCGCCAAAAGGCGGACGTATTATGTGATGGCGGTTTCCATCCGTCTGTCTGTCCGTCCCTCGTGTCCGTTTTATATCGGAGACAGTTTTCTATCTACAGTTCTAATTTTTGGTGAGTGGACACCCTACGTGGAGACTGTGTCGCGTACCAAAATGAAGGTTGAGGTCAGAGGTCACTGGCCTAAAAAATAGGAAATCACTATCTGTGAACATTTTCTATCCACATGCAGTTGCAATTTTTTTGTGAGTGGATACGCTAGGTGGATACGATGTGTCGCATACCAAAATTGAGGTCGAGGACAGAGGTCAAAGGCCACTGTTGCCCAAAATCTGGAAATCATTGACAGTTTTCTATCTACAGTTCTAATTTTTGGTGAGTGGATGCCCAAGGGGGAAACGATGTGTTACATACCAAATGTAGGTTGAGGTCAGGTCAGTGTGACCACAAAATCAAGAAATCATTAAAAAATAAAAAAAAATCTATTTTTTTGTGAGTGGATAAAAGAGGGGGAAATGAAGTGTTGCATACCAAAAAATAGGTCAAGGTCAAAGGTCACTGTGACCCCAAAATCAGGAAATTATTAAAAATAACATTTTTTTTTGTCGGATACATTAGGGGAACACGATGTGTCGCCTACCAAAATAAAGGTCAAGGTCACTGTGACCCCAAAAATCGTGAAAAATCATGATTTTTTTAGTCCATTGAGAAATTACGAGGGGCGGTTTTGTCATGTACCAAAATTTACATCCAGGTCAATAGTCAAGGTCACTCGGACCCCAGAATCAAGGTCAAAGGTTAGTGTGACCTGAAAATCAGGAAATCACTGAAAATTACTAATTTTTTGTGAGTGGATTCAATAGGGGGAAAAGAATTGTCGCATACGCATACCAAAAATTAGGTCAAGGTCAAGGGTCACTGTGATACCTAAATCAGGAAATTATTAAAAATAACATTTTTTTGTCAGTAGATACACGATGTGTCACATACCAAAATGTAGGTCAAGGTCAAAGGTCAAGGTCACTGTTACCCCAAAATCAGGAAATTATTAAAAATAACATTTTTTTTGTCAGATACATTAGGGGGAAACGATGTGTCGCCTACCAAAATATAGGTCAAAGGTCAAGGTCACTGTGACCCCCAAAATCATGAAAAATCATGATTTTTTGTGTCCATTGAGAAATTACATGTACGGGGAGATGGTTTGTCATGTATCAAAATTAGCTCAAGTTCAATAGTCAAGGTCATTGTAACTCCAGAATCAAGAAATCTTTGAAAATTTCTTTTTATGTGTCAGTAGATACATAAGCGGGGCATGATGTGTCACATACCAAAATGTAGGTGTGAACCCCAAAATCACGAAATTCATAAAAATTATGATTTCTTGTGTCCATTGATACATTGAGAGAAGACGATGTGTCGTGTACCAGAATTTAAGTCAAGGTCACGGTGACCCCAAAATTAGGAAATCATTAAAAATAACTTTTTTTCTGCCAGTAGATTAGAGGGACATGTGTTACATACCAAAATGTGGGTCAAAGGTCAAGGTCATTGTGACCCCAAAATCAAGAAACCATTAAAAGTCGCATTTTCATATGCCTGTCAAGACAAGATCGTGTAATGCGATGTTTCATTCTGTCCATTAACATTTCTTGTCCATGCGATATCTCTAGTTTCAAGGGATGGAATGTTACCAACTACGAGTATACCTTACTCGCATGACAAAGAGGAGCCATACATTTTGAGATCAATATGTCAAAGGTCAAGGTCACAGTCCCCCAAAACTGAATCAAGTTTAGCTGACTATATGTGTTAGGTTGGAATATTCAGAGTTCTCTCCCCTACATGTATATGGCATTTGCCCTGTGGAATTATTTCCCATGTTTTAAGTAGCTGCATTACTTGAACTATTGTTAAAACCATACATTTACTAATTTAAACGGGGAGAGGGGTTATGAACTTCATCTGTTTATTAATTCAAGAAGATAGGTTTACTTCATCATTTTCTCCTTCCTTCATGAAAAATTCTCTCGTCTGAAAGGAATCCATTTGCAGGGAAACTACTATTTTCTTCTGTTTGACTACTGTCGTTTTCAGTGTGGGATATGCGAGCTCTTGGCTCTTGCTTCAAGGTCTACTAGTTACCAAGAGTTCAGCTCATTTTACTTTATCATTCTATATAAGATGTGATATATTTTACATTCTCACAAGCACAAAATTGTAGACCTTTCTCTGGATTGCTAGCTGCCAATTGGAATCAAGGCTATTCAACGGCCTTAAAATTTGGACCAATGTAATTCCAGATAAACGGGCGTATATTGAAGCCCCTTGGGCTCTTGTTACTTCTACAGAAGAGCAGGGTTTGTTTTCTCCGAGGTCAGCCTAAGACCAACTCCGCCTTTGATGCTACGGCCCTGGTTTATCACCGGTTCCATTTCGTAACACAGGAACAGCTTTAGGGAGTACATCTTCATACCCAAGTCTACTTCATTTACGCTTCAAATTAGCCTTGAATGATCTCCAATGTAAAGTATTCAAAACCCGGAGTTGTAAATTTCATCTACAATTCTGAGATGAGCCAGTCAGAACCTACCCGATGACTGTATAGGGGGACGTATATTTTCTCCGTGGTTGCATCGTTCTTCCTAATATGGTGGTTGGTGTGGCCAGAAACATTGCACTTGGACAGGCAATCAATAGCCCACTCATACGACCCATTTCGAAATTAAGGTCAGTGACGTTTTGTGTCTTAAGTTTTCTTGAACAAAGATGGTGGGTCAATATGTCTGGGGTACTTTGAAGTG
Source organism: Hanleya hanleyi (assembly GCA_036873755.1). NCBI lineage: Eukaryota > Metazoa > Mollusca > Polyplacophora > Lepidopleurida > Hanleyidae > Hanleya > Hanleya hanleyi. The sequence continues at coordinate 49,075 of JAVTVY010013273.1, read as the reverse complement.
GGTATGAAGATCAGGGAGTGCTGATTCAGGTAAAACCTTGGGGGCCGGGATAGAAGGGTTGATACTCTCCCCCTCTCTGATAATTAGTGAGTTATGCCATGTGCACAGAAATCAAGCTATTATATAGTCATGGGATGGGGTCACTAAATGTGGATTCATCTGAAGTCTGTAAGATGTTTAAATATAGGGAGAATCAAGATTGGCTAGGAACATGTATTTTTGTTACGGGACAGTGCCCCGGACTCCGCGAACATAACCTCTATAACCGAGTATACCATTGTACACTGAGCAATGCACTGTGTATATCCATAAGACCAGTTTGATGGAAGTCAGTAGGGTCTGATTTGTGTACACCTAATTGACAACTTCTCTCTCCCACATGTATCAGCATGAACCCTCAAACTTTGGCCCAGTTGATGGATGACGGACCTGTAGAATGGTAAATCCTCGAATAATTCAGACACGGAGTGACAATTCTCACCATACAACTGGTGTGATCATATTTATGAGAACAGGAAGTTAACAGAATACATAATCATGCAGATTATCAATTATTTCTTAGTAAGTTTAATGATCTTACTAACTGTATTGCATCCACAAAATTGGGAGTGAATGAATTATATGTGGATTTACCGTATTCAAGAACGTGCGACCAGTTTTCTTTGCACAAACCTTCATTTGGTGTGGCCGGATTCAGACTCCAAACCAAGCAAAAGATGCATGGGTGTAGAGAACATTGTTCAGTGTAAACTTATACAATAGACCATGCTACAGGTACTCCGCCAAATATAAAACCATTGACTGGAGAGACTGAACCAACATAGCCTTGATGAATACACTAGTTGATTTTATTAACCATTTCTCATTTACAATCAAAATGTGATAATAGCGATTATAAACATTTACCATCTGCATTATTACATATATATCAATATACATTTTTAGAGGAAATAATCGCTCACCAAATCCACTCATTCAACAAGTACAAGGAAACAAGAACAAGCTGTTACTTGAAATTCCACATAGTAATCAGGTTAGGGCGATTCCGCTCTCTAAAATGGAGGTAAAAAAGGTTGTTTTTGCTCAATAAATCAGTTCACATGAACTCAACAAAATTATCTTGAGGCGCACACAGATATCCCCATTAAAAGGTACTAAAGTAAATTATCATCTATCGAATTTGCATAATAACAGGCCAAATATCTGTCGGGCTGTTGAAACATGACTAGTTCTTCAAATGGCTATTTTATTTTAGGTCATGGTACAATAGATAGATTAATGCGACTGAAGTTTAAAAGCATTGGTTAAGAGCAAAAATGACCTTGTTTACCTCCATTTCAGAGAGTGGGATCACCCGAACCTGGTGATGTTCTCAAGAGCTGCCTGTCCATTTTATCGAGCACTTTAGTTTTCAACTCCATTCACTCCACCAATTATAGAATATGCAAATATGGAAACAAAGGTGAATGATAGGCGCTCGTTCACTGATTTTCCATTCTCTCTTAGACGGCTTGGTTTTTTTTTGGTTTTTTTTTTAACCATACCAATTCACCTTTTACTATACTCGCACTCAATTCACCTTTTACAACTGTAGCTACTATTTGGAATCCTAATTCTCAAAGCTGTATATTATAGAAACCTACAAATGATTAGCTGGGACTAATGAAGGGAAATAACTTTGTCCTCCAAAATAATTAGCACTTGATTTGTACGATAAAAATGTTGAAGCAATCAAAATTGGAATGAAAATGAGTACAAACTAGCTTGAACATAGTTTAAAGGCAGACAAAATAGTTTGACTCGTATAAAATCCTCTTCATAGCTCATCCTTCCGTTCTATTTTCAAGAGCTCAACTTCGAAGACGAGAACGGCGTCCGCTGTGAGAAAAAAACAACAACACAAAGATAGTTATTCCAGAAACATTCAGTAGTCCTACCATCCTGATATCACAACAATTCAGGGTAACAAAGAAGTCCTACTTTGCTTGAAGTGAAATAGCGAGTCCTATCAAAACACACACCTGAATACACCAAGAGAACGGGAAATAGAAACTAAAACTGATCTGCTTTACAGATTCACAGAGAAGTCCAAGATATCGATACTATTAAAAGAGCTGTGCATCCGAGACTGTATCCATGATGCCAGTGGGTAGTGATATCAACTTAGAAATGATGCCCTGTGACTAGTTTGGTGACACTGTCGGGGTGTTACTGAGAAGGCAGGGCTTCATGTTTAGAATTAAGTACGTGAGCTAAAAATAGCCCACATCAAAATATTTAGAAGAGGGTATTTGAAAGTCAGGCGAGTGGGTGCAATATAATACAGTATAAAATATGACAGTTTACGTGCAGAGCTAAAAATCACTCTCGTGACATGAATTTACGCGAGTGTTTGCGTGCAGGTGAGCTATCACTCACGCTAAACACGAAGCCCTGAGAAGGTGCCCTGTGACCAACAGGAGGAGGGAAGGGGCACTATAGGGAGGTAATAAAGGTGTAAGGGAAACGGGGGATGTCATGATAGTGTCTGTGATTTAAGGACTTTCTGTCTACCCCTGTCATGTTAGAACTCTAAAAATGGTGTTTTATACTGTTCAACATCCTCTGTAACATTACTAACTGATAAATTACCGCACTGTGTAACACGGTATATGTAGCCCAGAATAGCTCGAATCGATGGTACAGCAAAATTTACAGTACAAGGAAGACAACTCTACAACTTTCCTGTGTACGGTTGAATATTTTCTTCATTCTTCATACATTGCTAAAATACATAAATGATGAGCATCAAACTTGTTAAATTAGAGATTGCTGAACCAGTATAATGAATACTGGGCACATTTCGAATATACTTTGGAGTTCACATCACTCTATATGTTAGGACCTCTGAATTGATTGTCACAGTCACATCACATTTGGGTATTGGGATTGCAAAGCAGTGGATGCTGCATATGTTTGAATATCACAACTGCAATGAATATCACTTTTAAGTGAGGCAAATCCCTACAATACACTGCTGAATAAATAATAATTAGACTTCCTCAAATGCTGGGTATAACAGAGAGACTGACCTGGTATTTTTGGTGGAGATCCCCTTGAGCCATACCCCATGTCAGAAGGGATAACAAGCTTTCTCTTCTCTCCCTCACACATTCTACAAGAACAAACCAAATATACAACTTAATGGGATACATTGAATCATATACCACACATATACTCCATTCAGCATATTTAATGTCTGAAGCAAATGAACTAGAAGAATGCAGACATATAGTTTATTTGCTTCTGTTAAAGTGATCGTAAACCCTCAAGCAAAGTTTCAATCACATGAAAGACCATTGCGAACAGTGTCGGAAATTATTTATTGTAATTTTTTACGATTTTATTACACAGAGTAAACTGCAAATAAAGCATGGTATTCTATGGTGGTTTGTTGCAATCATATCTAGGTACAGTGAGTCACACTGCCTTAATACATATATTTCAAACTTTGTATGCACTTTCCAATGCTTGATTCAAGCTTGAGATGTGTATACTGCCCTGCTTTGAGTTTCAACACAGACTCCCTGTTCCAATATGCATGTTTCACCAAAATCGGGGAAATTAAATGCAAGATTCAAATTGAATTGACATTTACATGTATGAGTTACCATCTCCCAGATTTTGGTGAAACCTGCACACTGGAACAGTGAGTGTGTTGAAACTCAAAGTATACACACCTTAAGCTTGAATCAAGCATTGGAAAGTGCATACAAAGTTTGAAATATATGTATTAAGGCAGTGTGATGTCACTGGACGTAGATATGATTGCAACAGACCACCATAGAATACCATGCTTTATTTGCAGTTTACTCTGTATAATAAAATTGTAAAAAAAATTACAATAAATGTTTTCCCACACTGTTTGCAATGGTCTTTCATTTGATGGAAACTTTACTTGAGGATTTACAATCACTTTAACCTGAATTTCGAATTGTTCAGCATCTTCGCACGCCAAGTACATGTAGCTCCATTGAGAGCCTCGGCCTCGGCTGAAATGCCAGTGTAATTGAATGACTGGAATGAGAGATTGCACAATACCAACTATCCAACTGTGATTTACCACTTCCTGTTTTGTTGATTCTGGCCCAATTAACCAATCAATTGACAGAACTAGCACAAATCTAATTCATCTTCTGGTCATATTGTGCAAGCCTCCCATTGAATGTACCCAAAACAAGCTTGAACCATAACCAATCAGAATGCGAGAATCAGTATTCAAATTCATACCAGTATTATAACCCAGAGATCAGTTCAAATTTCTGCCATGTTACACTGAAAATGTATCAGTTGTGGTGAAACAAACAACAGGCCTGCGAAGTCTCATGGAATTTCTGTGAGTTCGCAGAAATCTGCTTTGACCTCCAGAAAATCTTTTCCAATAATAACAAGGTTTAAATGGGAGTCTCACAGAATTAAATCCTGATATTTAAGGATGTCCGCTGGTGGTAAATCAAAGTAATTAACTTTTTGAATAATGTGTGTTGTTGCATTCATAATTGTGTAATATGAGGAAAAACAAAGAAAAAAATTTTGTGTGCATTTTTTAGCTGTAGGCAACGTTAAGTGGACTGACCCATGCTCAATTTGATAACCCAGAAAGCATAGGGAATAGCCCTATTTTTGAAGCATATTCATGACAAATTATTATAAATAGTATTTAACTTTTTCTTATATTCTAACTGTTTGCAGATAATCACAATGTCTATCAAAATTTGTCAAATTGGATGGATGTTGCTGTGCAAAATTCTCGGCTAGAAGGCTTTTAAAAGAAATCCCCATCTCTTAACCTAGGGAAGGGAGATAACTCAATAGAAAAACAGGCTGCCAAAGTCAACAAGAGCCCAAGGGGCTTCAATATACGCCCGTATATCTGGAATTACATTGGTTCAAATTTCAAGATTGTTTGATAGCCTTGATTCCAATTGATCTAGCAATCCAGAGAAAGGTCTACAATTTTTTGCTTATAAGAATGTAACATATATCACATCTTCTATTGAATGATAAACTAAAATGAGCTCAACTCTTGGTAACTAGTTGACCTTGAAGCAATAGCTTAGAGCTCACATATCCCACACTGAAATCGACAATAGTCAAACACAAGAAAATAGTAGTTTTCCTGCAAATGAATTCCTTTCAGATGAGAGAATTTTTCATGAAGGAAGAAGAAAGAGATGAAGTAAACCTTGTCCTTGAGTTAATAAACAGGTGTGAAGTTCATAAAGGACTCCTCTCCCCGTTAAATTTGTAAATGTATGTTTTTTATTTCACAACAGTTTAACTAAATGAAGCGTTTCAAACATGGGAGACAACTCAACAGGACAATATCATATAAATGCAGGGGAAAGACTTTTGAATATTCCAACAATATTCCAACACATTTAGTCAGCTAAGCTTGATTCATTTTTGCGACCTAGACCTTTGACCTCATATGTATGGCTCCACTTTGCCATGCGAGTATACTCAAAGTTTGGTACCAATCCATACCTTGAAACTAGAGCTATCGCATGGACAACAAATTTTAATGGATGAATGGACAGAACGCAACATCGCATTACACGACCTCATCTTCGACAGGCATATGTCAATGTGACTTTTAATGATTTCTGATTTTGGTGTCACAGTGACCTTGACCTCAATTTTGATACACAACACATTGTCTTCCCTCAATCTAACAATGCACACAAAAAATCATGATTTTTAATGATTTCCTGATTTTGGGGTCACAGTGGCCTTGACCTTTGACCGTGACCTAAATTTTGGTACAGGACAAACCGTCTCCCCTCAATTTCTCAATGGACACAAAAATTCATGATTTTTAACAATTTCACGATTTTGGGGTCACAGTGACCTTGACCTTTGACCTTGACCTACATTTTGGTATGTGACTCATCGTGTCCCCTTAATGTATCTACTGACACAAAAAATGTTATTTTTAATAATTTCCTAATTTTGGGGTCGGTGACCTTTAACCGTGACCTAATTTTTGGTACGCATCACTTCATTTCCGCCTATTGAACCCACTCACAAAAAATTAGAAATTTTTAACGATTTCCTGATTTTTTAATCACACTGACCTTTGACCTCTGACCTTGACCTACATTTAATATGCAACACATCGTTCCACCCCTAGGGCATCCCACTCACCAAAAATTAGAACTTTAGATAGAAAACTGTCAACGATCAATGATTTCCTGATTTTTGGCAACAGTGACCTTTGACCTCTGACCTCGACCTCAATTTTGGTACGCGACACATCGTCTCCACCTGGCGTATCCACTCACAAAAAAATTGCAACTGTGGATAGAAAACGTTCAGAGATATAGACCGGACACGAACACTTCAGTGATTTCCTGTTTTTTAGGCCAGTGACCTTTGACCTGTGACCTCGACCTTCATTTTGGTACGCGACACATCGTCTCCCCGTAGGGTATCCACTCACCAAAAATTGGAGCTGTGGATAGGAAACTGTCCCAGATATAGACCGGACACGAGAACCGGACAGACGGACAGACGGACGGAAACCGCCATCCCATAATACGACCGCCTTTTGGGCGGGCGTATAAAAACCACCAGCGGACATCCTTAACACAGAGTACATGGTAGTCTGCAAACTCAAACCTTAATTCAGGTCATTCAAAATATAAAGAATATTTACCGATGACCATCAGTGCATCAATGGTGAATGCAACACATCTACAGTTCATTCCACATGTAGGAGGCAATGTACCTACCCTAATAGACCCTGGTCCCATCCCTTGATCACCTGACCTGCGCCAAGGGTAAATGTAAATGGTTCATTTCTGCCCAGACTGCTATCAAACTCTGTTCCATCTTCTAGTTTGCCCTGGAGGACAAAAAGAACAAAATTAAAAACTTGATGATTTTTGATGGTTCAAATGCGTCCACTAATAGAAAACATATCTTATAGGTAACAAGCAAAGGTTTTTATATTTTAAACAGGTTGAATAATGATGGAAATATCAGTTTATTTACTTTGCTTGGTTTATTTTGAAGAATTTTGCCTGCTGAAAGCTTCTAAAATGCTGGCATCCAAGCCCAGCTAAATTCAGATTGGCAAATCATCATCTTTTATCTTTCATTGATTGTGACGTCACATCAGACCAGCTCTTAAAGACACAAGTGTTGATGTTGGACCTGTGATCTGATGTGACATCACAAACCAGCCTCAAACTAGAACTCATGGACTTCGAAAGGCCACCCAAAATTTTTAGACTGGTACAGATATTATACTAATATAGTACATGTAGGATTGCATTATTTATTGAATACACAACATATGAGCAGAAGATTCGCATCTTTACTCCCCAGACTCTTCACAGGTAATGCCTCCCTGGCAGATACATTTAACAGTCGCCAATGAGAATTAAGAACAATTATCCATTGCTGGTGATTCACAGATGTGCTGAAAGATTTGCGTGCTAAAAGACGGACAGATGCTCGTTTTTATAAATAATTTGGTTTCTATTTTCCGGAAAGGCAAAAAAAAGGTTCAGTATTTTCCGGAAAATAGATACCCTTGCCAAATAGATTTATTACAAGGTACTGGGAATGGATAGGACAAGCAAGGCCGCCTCAGAAACATCTTCCCGACAACACTCACTAACAAGAACTAAGATTGATACCAAGATTGGAATAAATGAACTTGAACTGAACAGATATGTGCGGTCAAACATGGACAACGACTGTATTTATGAATATGTGGCTTTCTATACCCCCAAAAATTAAAAAAAGTATCTGTAAAGTAGATACTCTGGACAAAAATAGTTATTCTCAGCTACCAAGAATACAGACTTTTATATTTAAGAGGATTTCTTGGTATTCGGTCATGTTTTCTCAGTATTCGATCATGTTAACTTTATGGGAGCTTTTCCCTATTTCGACCTCATCACATCCATGAAAACAGTCAGTGTGTGTGAGGTAGCTCGACTGGAAGACAAGCAAAAAAGCTGATCTTAATCTAAGCTATTTAATAAAAATTATTTTCTCAGAAAAAGAGTATATCAGATACATCTATAATTTTTTATATATGGTATCTGGCAAGATAGATACTTTCTGCTTGTCCTGTGATATGATGGAAGATAAACAGCTTCAAACTCTGACCAACTTTTGTGCTGTTTTGCAAAAAAAAATGAGGTAATTTAATCTTTATTTCATGAGTAAAAGGTACACGATGGTGTGAAGCCTACAAATTCCGAACAATGAGTGTAATGCATAAGCAAAGTCACTCCGAATAAAGTTAACAAACGCATATTGACAGTCTCAATATTTCGACAAAGTAATATTTGTCATCAAGTGAAATGTCAAAACTGACCTCGTTTCGTCCCTTTCTGTCATGGTCCATGGTGGTTAATTTATATTGGACGGATTATATTAGGAATTTAGGTGAGAAATACAGCTTCTTCAACAGGGCTACCCGGCTTAACTCGGCATGCGTCTATGACGACTTGTCTCCAGCCGCGAGAGATAAAAGACTTGCTGCTTATGTTCCGTCTATAATCTGCCTTGATTGTGATAATATGACAACTAAGCTTTAAAAACTTATTGAGACCTATGAATTGAGTCACAACGATCAATTGATCAAATAGGCCCAGGGCCGTAGCCAGGATTTACTGAGGGGTGGTTCGCCTTCACTCCAAAAGGGCACATCAGGGGGTTCGCTGTATGGGATAAAGGGCAAATAGGGGGTTCGCTTCAGTTTGAAAAGGGCATTTATATGAGAAAAATATATAATATTTCCGAAAGGGGGGTTTTCCAGAACCCAAAATAACCCCCCTGGCTACGGGCCTGAGGCCTACCGTATTTATTACGGACAAAACTATAAAATTAGCACCTTGCTCAACTCACGATGTTTACTGAAAATTCCGCCATGATAACCATGCTGCTTCCGCTCAAACTTTGCGCAGTTGGCCTTTGCGCACATCCAGAAGTAAACAGCAATAATGAAAGTGAGTTAATGACGGACGCAAGCTATCAGAATATCCCCTGCCATGCACCATGGACGAGACTTCGATCGCGATAATGTGATCCAACATTTAATCCACTGTATTGATATTCATACTTTGCAGTTTTGACAGTGGTGAAAATAATAATTTATGCTGGCATCCAAGCCCATTTACGATTCATTTTTACGCAAACGAAAAAACGTTCCCGCTTGTTTAGTTTTGCGTAACTTCCAGGTGAACTGAACGATCGTTCGCGCAAACTTTTGTGGCCTGAACTGAAGCAGTCACCTGTAAGTATGAAGTTCTGGCGGCTTAGAGACTGATACATCACCTGCCAAAATGTATTCCTGATATTCCTATGAAGCGTTCGCTGTCAGGCTGTCTCAGCAACTGGAGGCTGTATTAATTTTTCTCGTAGGAGTCTCGCGAGAGCCCAACTCCCACAAATCTTTGTGTATGCGCGAAGACGTTTCCGCGCAAGTTGTTGTTGCAACTGGCCTTTTTCAAACCGGAAGTGTAGAATTTTTTATGAACAATTTGGGCTTGAAAGACACACTTCCATTCATCTGAGACAGCCCAAATTCAATCCCCACCTAGATATAAACCTCCTCTCCATTTTATCCAGGGGTTTGAACTCGGAATTCTGCTTTGTTCTCTCGGAAATTCTTGGAAACCAAGCAAGACTGGCCCATAGACTTAACCCATTCCAATAAGGCCCCCTCCCCTTCGGGGGGTGGCCTTAACAAGGGAAGATAAGTGCTGTTGATTTGATTTCTGAACTGGACTAGGCCAGGCTCCAAATACATGTACGAACTTTGCAACACTTTTCCAAAGCTACCAGGAGACAAAATAATACAACTAAATGAAGTAGATAGGCTTATAATTCCATCATCATGAAGAACAGCCCACACAATTCGGAAAACTCATTCGGAAAATTTTCGCAAAAATAATGTCATATTAAATAATTCCTATTTAACGCCATGTTAAACATTGCTGAGGTAAACTGCTTATGCCACCACGGCATTTACCTTGGCAATTGCTGATTGCCGAGGTGAATTGTGTGGGCTGGAAGAATATAACTGAAAATGTGAAAACTGTTGCATTTCACCTTTAACTCAGACATTATTACACCAAAAATTGAGTTCAGCCAGGTGAATACAGTACTATCCATTCTGCATACAATAAATTTCATGTCTACTTAAGCAGGTCAGAGAGAACTACTAGGTTAAAAAGGTTGTTTTTGCTTAATAATAACTTTTGTCTGATTCATCATAACACTCCGCAATCTTCAGGTGACTTACCTTATATACTGTTACATGTCGTAACACTGGTTAAACAATGAAAGTTTGCATAGTTTAATTGTTAATGGAGAACAAAACCTGTCCATTCTTATGCAAATTAAATAGACGACAATTTGTTTTAGTCAATACCACCTGATGTGGATATAAGTCCAAGGTTGCCTATGGCAGATGTCTCTTCGTTCGATATATTATTGAATTTATTTGAAAAAATGACCTTTTTTACCTCCATTTCAGAGAGGTGGTTCTATCTAACAGTGTCAGTACTAGGCCTAAAATGAAGCAGTGGGCTATACAGAGTTTATTGAATATTCCTCGACTTCTCTACATACATGATACTCACAGTGTAATGCATACTCAGAGTGTCTCCTTTTCGGGACTTGACTTTACAATCGCTCACACGTTTCTTTACGCCTATCTGTAGTTTTTTCACTTTCTTCTCCTCTTTGGTATCATCAGCACCTGAAGACAGAGCTGTCAGAATGATCACAAACAAACCCAGCATCCACCGACAGTCCATGGCTCTGCTAAAACAGGAAACATTTAGAAAATATCATTTATATCCCAGAAATAATCTGACATTGCCCTTGGGAAATATCATCAGTTACTGTCAACAGTGATGATCACACGTTTTTAAAGAATGGGCAGGTTTACGTTATAACTCCTTAAGGATATGAATTACCTCCCCTGAATCATTCAATTGTAATTTACATTCTACCCCTACAGCATTGTCTCATGCAATAGACCCAAACCAAACCCTGATGACGTATTTTCCTTTTTCAAATCTTTGTTATGATTTGTTCCTCCATTCATCTACTTGACAGGTGATCAATTATCCTGGAATCTAGCATTGCTTTATGTAACATGATACGCATTGTCAATACACAGTAACTGTGCTGCAAGGCTTGAGATCCTGTAACCGGATACTTTCCTTCCAACTGTGCCAAACATTTCGCCTTGGCAATTAACCCAACCTCACCCCCTCCCTGTTGGTTTCTTGCTCCTATCTATGGAACAACAAAATATTAAGAGCGGAGACTCTGACTTTGTAGATTATCATAGTGGGGTCATTTTGAGTCTATTTGCATGATCCCCCAAGCAGAGGACCATGAATAAATTTCAAATGGCGTCCATGTTTTCGTCAAATTGATGTTTTCGTCAAATTTCTTCAACCTATTTTATTTCATATCAGATTAAATATTTACTAATTTATCATGTAGTTTTTGCTAAAAAAAAAAAAAATCGAAAATTCTGACCGAAAAATCGTACAAAAAATGCTCTTTTTGAAAAATGACGTCACAGTGACAACATCATCATGTGGCCATCTTGGATTTTTTTTACATTTTCATGTAGAGCTTGACTCAAAGATATAGTGTGGTAAGCTTCAGCTCTCTAGCTTTAGCATCAGCTCTCTAGCTTTAGCGATAGCGAAAATATATAGGGGGGGGGGGCACTTTCCGTCCCCCCTCCCCCCACAGGCTGTGGTACACCCCAAATCACCCAGGCCAGATAGGGTTAACTCTTTGCCCCATAGAGAGCTGCTACCACGGCCCCATAATGATGCCACTTGATGCCCCATTCCATTCCACAATGATGCCAATTGACACCTCAAACAAATTAATAAATTTATAAATTTAACTCATTTACAATTATGTCAAGTAGTGTTAGATATGCTAAATCACTGAATTATCCTTTTCCATGAGAAGGTAAAAAATACATAGATAGTTATATCTGTGGCTTCACAGAGTTGTTTTATATGTGACAGTTAATAGGTGAACATTCCAAAAAGTCTATGGGGCAGCCCAGCATCCACTCTGTGGTTCAGAAAGACGTGTCATATCACAAAATCATGGGGCAAAGATTTAAATTGACCTTGTGTTACATGAGGAAGATGACAGGGTAACTACGATCCCCATCTGCCAATTTAATTGTTAGGAATATACATTGCATCCTGGGATAGAAGTAGAATAAAACGTCATCCGGATTCAAGCAGATTGGCAGCCGCTAATTACTACAATCCAGAGCATAGTCTGAGCTTCCTCTAACCTTCCTGCCGTGTTGACAGTAAATTTCTAATACATCGTCCTGGCTGGGGTAGGGCCATAGCCAGGATTTACTGAGGGGTGGTTCGTTTTCACTTCAAAAGGGCACATCAGGAGGTTCGCTGTATGGGAAAAGGGGCAAATAGGGGGTTCACTTCAGTTTGAAAAGGGCATTTATATGAGAAAAATATAAATATTTCCGGAAGGGGGGTTCGCCCGAACCCCCAAAAACCCCTTTGGCTACGGGCCTGTGGAGTTACAGAATTATCACTCCGAAAAAGATGATTTGGCTTGACGACATAATTGTACCTGTAGGGTGTCCAGACATTTCGGCACGGAACATTTCAGAAAGCAACAAGACATTTCAGCATGCAAAATGCAATCCAGAGAAAGGTCCAAGATTTTGTGCTTATGAGAATGTAACACAAAATGCAGAATATATCCAATAATAAACTAAAAGGGGCTTTACTCTTGATAAATAGTTGCCCTTAATTGAAACGAGAGCCGAGAGCTCTCACATAGCCCACACTGAATTCAACAATGGTCAGAATATGAAAGAAAATGTTAATTTTTCTTAAAATTGATTCCTTTTCAGGTGAGAAACTTTTGAACAAAAGAAGAAAAACGCGAAGAATGTGATGAAGTAAACAGGTATGTTCTTGTGCTCATAAACAGACCTATTAAATTCATAAAGGACCGATCTCCCAGTTAAATTAGTTAACACAGGGTTTTTATTTCACAATAGTTTAACTAAATGTAGCTGTTTTATACATGTATCATAGAGGGGAAGCAGCTCCACAGGACAAATGCTATATACATGAGGGGAGATAACTCTGAATAGTCCAACCTAAGAATAGTAGATTAACTGGATACAGTTTTGGGGTACTGTGACCTTGACCTTTGACCTCAAACAGTGAATAGTGTTTCTCTTTGCCCTGTGAGTACGGTATACCCAAAGTTTGGGATTATTCATACCTTGGAACTGGAGATATTGCACGGACAACAAATATTAATGGACAGACTGAGTGAACGAGTGAGTGAATAGAATTTAACGTCGCTTTCAACAATATTTCAGCTATATCACGATGAACCAACTAAGCACCACCCAGCTCAGTTGTGTTCCTGCTACTTCAAAGAAGAAATCTTTGAAGTAGCATGAAACCAGACACCCTCTATTACACTGAGGACAGCGCACTAGATACTGACAGGACGCTTACATGGTGCAATAAAGACAAATGATATTACAGTGCTAGACATCACATTATCAAGTTCCTGTTGCTTCTCAGCAAAATGACAGTATTGCGACACGTGCCTGCAGTCAGTCGATCATATTTCCCGGCTAAATCTGTACCGTGATGCTGACGTTTGGTTCATTATCCATCAAACACGAAGTAAAAAGTGAAATGTCCAGCGATGTCAAGGATTGAAAATACATACAAACTAAAGGTCTAAATTTCACATGTACAAGCCAAGTCCTGCAATGATGATCGAGTTGTATAGTACATTGACTTGTCTACAACATCACTCGTGAGATGTCAATGTGACTGACCCAGCGATGAGATCAGGGTGCATATTTTATGTTAGTCCGCTCCATAAAGTTGATTCCTCGCTGATTATAAACTGGATTAACATGTTGTTGGAAACACTGACGTCTGTCATTTTATTACATGTAAAGGTCGGTCTGGATTGGTGAGTGAATAAGACACCAGCATCGATGTCTATTGACATCTCCCCGTAGCACAAATAAAATACTCAACTACTCCCTTGCTGCAGTCAAAATGTATGAGACACATCATACAGATCTGAAGAAATGAAATAATGGCTCCCTCGACATAGGAGTTGTGCACAAACTAACTATTACGCCGAAGCCCTGACAGGGACAAGCAGAGGGCAACATTTATATCTTTGTCCTTCCATATCATCTGTTTATTAAAGTGAACGTAAAGGCTGAGGCAACATGCACTCTGTGGGAAAGAGCTACATTGAAATACTGAAATAGCAGCAACAAATATTTTTGGGGATTTTTTGCACCGAGTACGAACGAAATTATCTCCGTTGTATTATTGTTCCCCGGCTGCCGCCATGCTGGCTATCTCACTCAGAGCAGTGACGTTGTATCACCTCGGAGCTCTTTACTTCTTGGAGTTAGAAAGCGCAGAAAGCATGTAAACATAGCGACGTACGAGGAGGCTAGCCTGACTTCAAGTTCTGACGAAGAGACAAATGAAGGTTTACAGGGTTACCAGTTTGAACCAAAACGCTCCGATGTCGACGAAAGTAGTGAGTAGTTCATCGAACGTTTCAGGTCAGTAAACACTTGCTGGAGACACGCAACACAATCAAAACACGCTTGAAACAGCCGAGCTCTCCACCACCGCAATTACAATTCGTGCTACAGGGATGCCAAAACAAAGTGATACTACGTCACAGGAAAATATCACGTGCTCCGTACAAGCGATTTCATTGGCAAAAGGCTAATCAATAAACTGATATGGCCGACTCCAGTCGCTCGTTGCATCAGTCAATAATTCCCGTGTTTGGAATTTTTTTATTGGAAGGGAAAAAATCACAAAAAATATTTGTTGCTGCCAAATGAGACTTTTAATATAGTTCTTCCACACAGTGCGTGTGTTGTCGCAGCCTTTACGTTCACTTTAAAGAAAATGAGACATCGAAAATATCATTCAAATTGCCGTTAAATTATTTTCTATTGATCAAGTAAGTGCCTCAAAATGGCCAGTTGACGGGCATTTCCGTCTCCAACCTCCTGCTAATGAGAACCCGGTTAGTGACTTCTGATCATAGTTCTAGGATATGGAGAATTCGCAACAACAAAAACTGAACTTTTGTATTTTATTTCTGTCTCAACGCGTATCGTTAGTCATGATATAGTTGTACAGAAATTATTCTGAGTAACAAATTATTCTTAGTAACATATTCACTTTACTTTCAGCGGCACGAACTCCACGACGAAAACGGGAGTGTTCGAATTTATTGTTTCACGGGTATATTGAAAATGCTCCCGTTTTCGTTTTATTAGGATGGAAAAAATCACCACTGGGAAAATCGGCCGTTTTCGAATTAAATTTGGAAGGTGAATTATTAGGGAAATTACCGTAACTATAGAAGGCATCCTGTCTGACAAGACTTGACTTTGAGATACTTTGGCGGCGGTTTTAGCAAAAACTTCGTTCATAGAATAAACTCGAGCAAAAAGCAGGTTTTGTTGATATTTCCACTCGTTTTATTTTTCCATGACTTTTCCATGACTTTTGCCTCAAAATCTCTATTTTCCAGGTTTTCCAGGCCTGGATTTTTTATTTTCAAATTCCATGACTTTCCAGGTTTTCCAGGACCCGTACGAACCCTGATTGAAGCAACAGGAACCTGAACACACCCAACCACCCGCTGGACGGACTGATGGACAGAACTCACCAGCCCATTACACGACCTCATCTCTTCGACGGGCATATAAAAAAGACGTCAAAGGATGCCAAAATCATCTCCCTTGACCTGAAATCTGTGATCGAATTCACTTCAGACATCTTACTAAAATCTCGGCCAAGTTCTCTCAAGGATGTTTTCCCCGACTAGAGATGTCATATGTTCATGGTGTTGTATCAAGGCGGATGCGCGGCTAACACCACAAAACTGCGCTGACCTCTGCAAGACTGTGCTTTGATACTACAGCGTGGCCATATGACGCCACCTGTCGCAAAAGCCCTTTGGGCAAAGATGGCAGCAATTTGATATCTTGTACTGCATTCACTCTGTCAGTGCTGAAATGTTGCATGTCAGTATGTCGCATTCCAAAATGTCACTTACCAAAATGTGCATGCCGAAATGTCGCTGAATCATTGCGCAGATTCCCATGTCCAAGTATTTATATAAATCCATTCTATAACATGCACCTCACATCAGTCCAAAAGACAAGATTGGTTTCATTCTTACCCGTTATAAGCTATTTTATTTCTGTTTTTTAATTATTCATTGATATTTTGTGAGAAAAGTGTTTGTATAACAGTCGACTCACTATGCCAAATAATCTTTTTTTGGGACGATAAATCTCTAATCCCAGCCAGCAGGCCAACACTCCAACAACTAGTCTGTGAGAAATTAACCATCATCATGGCGGAAGGGTTCGAGGGAGCTCGCACTATCCAGATCAGTAATAAATTTATGCAGTTACCAGCAAAGGCAACGACCTAGCTCGTGAACACTGGCTAAGGGGTCTAATTATCAATCTGTGATCCACCCACCACCCTCCACCCACAGCCGCATATAGCAGCAGAGAACCAACAGCAATGGGGGGATAGCACCAAGTGATTTTTTGTTTATACATTATCAGCGACTTATTATACCTATCATATGAAATGATTTTTGAGAGAGAAAGAATAAATTGGCATCAGCGGAATTTGAACCCACGACCCCGGCTTCTCGTGCTGATGCTCTGTCGACTGAGCTATGACGGCTCATAGGTATTATGCTGGAGTCAAACGAAATCCCCACCCCCCCCAACCTCGGGCAAGGGTCCGGTTTAGTGGTGAATTACCTGGGGATTCACAACATGTTTACGCCCCAGGGAGTGGGGTTTTCACACATTTTCAGTCCTATTTATCTTGGGATTCAGTTAAGACTTCTTCTACCTAGGGATGGGACATAAATTGTATTTGGTTGAGGTTTAGGTGGGCATTCACTTCAATGTTTTGGGTAGGGCATTGAAGCATTGAACAACTCTCATTTCCTAAGTCTCCACTAAACCCCGAGGTTGGGGGGGTGGGGGTTTCACTTGATTCCTGCATTACATCCGTTGATTGCCCCTGTGATGACCAACCTTCTCTCTCGGTGTTGCAATGTGTGCAACTGGCTTTATAATGACGAACTGATATTTGGTATGGCGTATAGCCCGCCTATAGGCCTACCTATCAATCAGAGTGAATAAACAGGAAACATTTAAAAACAATGTTTGTGTTTTTTATCAAAGCAAACCTTTTATTACATCAGTGCCATTTTCCTCCTTTGGAGATCCCCTCTGCAATAGAAATTAACTCCCTTGACTGACCGCTAGGTGGCGTGCTTCCGCGCATGCGTCTTCCTCTTTTCCCCTACTGCAGTGACGTTATAGACGGGCCTTTGATGGCCGCAGCGTGAGGGGAGGATGGGTTGGGTAGATCCGATGTAATAAAAGGTTTGCTTTGATAAAAAACACAAACATTGTTTTTAAATGTTTCCTGTTTTCTTCTCAAAGCTTCACTTTTATTACATCAGTGCCAGACTCCCAACGGAGGCGGTTGGGACGCCGGTCATCTCATTTCGCATAGTGTGAAGCACGCCCTAGCCCATAGGGAGTATCCTGATAAATTCCCTTCTTAAGTGTAAGATGTAGGGAACTCACAGGGAACAGGTGAGATGGTGAGCTGGTGGTAAAGAACCGACCGCAGTCCCGTCATCTACTCTATCCCTCGCCACGGGAGGGCGAGGTATGCCCTGTCATCACTGTGAAGTCCCTTCCTCTTGCACGTGGATATAGTTGTATGACTTACCGAGGTAAGGGAAGTCTTGAACTTGACACCGCTGCTCCCCCCCTTTCTTTGAGCTGCTAACGGATTACACGTTGTGCTGCAACTAATGGTCCTAATGCAGCTACCCCCTCAGCCTGAACTGACAGATCACGTAAATAATGATCAGCAAAAGTCGAATTTGAACGCCAGGCACACGAGGCGGTAATTTCATCAACGGAAAGGTTTCGCCACAATGGCCATGACGCAGAGAGGGCTCTAATCTCATGGGACGAAACGGTAGACAGCAGTGGAGGGGTAACAATAGCCAATGTGTAAGTCCAATGAATAAGTCTTTTTAACCAGGAAGCCACTGTATTCTTGGTAATGTCCGATTTAGCTCCTGGTTGTAGAGAGAGGAATAGTAGCCGTCGACTACCTCTATTGGGGTCCGTTCGTAGAATGTAGTGACGAATGGTACGAACAGGACATAAAAGTCTATCTTGGTCTAATGACTCGTCTAAAATATTTGTCAGTGCCGGGATCTCATAACGGCGTTGTATGCAAGGTCCCGGGCATGTAGTCTCATTTTTGGCTATGAACTCTGGTATGGTTCTGAACGATATACGAGTCCACCCATCAGTCCATCTTAGAGAGGCTCTTTCTAAAGCATGGAGTTCAGAAATCCTAGTAGTAAGAGCGAAGGCCATGAGAAAAGCTGCCTTGAACGACACTGCTCTGATGCTTGCGTCGGCTAATGGTTCAAAAGGCGGTCGGAGCAGGGCACTAAGGACTACACCCAAATCCCACTTCGGTAAAAGTTGACGAGTACGACGGGCTTGTAAGGCAAAGGATTTAATAAGAGCTGCAATGTTGGCGTCTTGCCCAATTTCAATCCCTGCCGTTAAATGAAGAACTTTACTAAGTGCTGATCTGTATCCTTCAATAGTGGATGGCTGGAACCGTCTGTCATGTTGAAGGTGATATAGAAAGTCAGCAACTATTGGAATAGTGGCAGAGTAGGGAACGTAGTTACGGCTGTTGCACCACTCCACGAAATACTTCCACTTTGACTGGTAGAGGTGTGTGGTTGATTCTCTGTTTGCACCAACCATAGCCTCTGCAACCTCGCTTGAAAAGCCTTCCGCTGTGAGTGACTGCTTGATAGCCTGCACGCGTGAAGATTGAGCCACTCGGGGCGCTGGTGATATACTCCTTGACGATGCTGACTGAGTAGTGACCACCACGCTGGCAGCCGCCGAGGTGTGTCTGTTAATAGTTGTACTAGATGAGCGAACCAGGGTCGATGAGGCCACCATGGAACGATCAGAATGATTATGCAAACATGGTCCTGGATCTTCTGAAGCACTGATTGGATGAGCGCCAGTGGCGGGAATGCATAAGCTATCAGATTGTCCCAACTGATTGACAAGGCATCGATTGCATGGGCCTGCGGATCGAGTACTGGGCTGACGTATAATGGAAGCTGGGTGTTGTGTCTTGTTGCAAACAGATCGAGATGCGGCTGTTCCCAGATGATCGAGATCTGTTTGAAGACATCGGGATGTAGATGCCATTCCGTCTGTAAAATCCGATCGGGTCTGGACAAACTGTCTGCTATCACATTGAGCCGACCCGGGATGTGACGTGCACGAATATGACAGTGGTTCTGTTGAGTCTCTAGAAATAGTTCGAGTGTCTTCAGGAACAAAGGATGAGACTTCGTGCCGCCCTGTTTGTTGATGTAATGCACCACTGTGCTGTTGTCGCATGCCACTAGAACAGATGATAGATGAAGATGATGCCGCCAGTGACGTAGTGCATGAAGGATGGCCAACATTTCCAGGATATTGATGTGGAGACTGGATTCCTGCTGTGACCATCTTCCGGATACCTGTAGATCTTCCATATGAGCCCCCCATCCCGTCAGCGATGCGTCTGTGAAGAGGTGATGGGCTGGGCGAAATGGATGTAGCGATACTCCTGACATTACGTTGTAGCGGGACTGCCACCAATGGAGGTACTGTCGAAGATGATGTGGAACAGGTATTCGCGGATTGAAGCTGAGTGAGCGAAGATAAGGATGAAGATGAAACTGCAGTGGACGAAGATACAGTCTGCCGTGCCGTGTCAAGTCCTGGGCGGAGGTTAGAAGGCCTAGAAGAGCCTGCCACTGCTGTAACAACCGGAACGGAGATGATAAAAAGGCGTTGATTTGTAGCTGTATCTTGGTCCACCGATCCTCTGGGGGCAGGGCAATCGCTCTCTCCGTATCGAACATTGCTCCGATGTACTTCCGTTGTTGCGCTGGAGACAACTCCGACTTGTCTGGATGGGGTATGAATCCCAGTTGTCTGAGTACCTCTAGAGCAAAGCTTGTCTGGGAAGAGAGGACCGCCGGATTGGGTCCCCACAGTAGAATATCGTCTATGTAGGCCTCTATATTGACGCCCCGAAGATGGAGATATGCGACGACTGGGTTTGTGATTCTCGTGAAGCACCATGGGGCGACGGAGATACCGAAGGGGAGGACCTGCCATTCGAATCTTCGTTTGCCTACTGTGAATCGCAGATAACGCCGATGAGATGGGAATATGGGGACATGGAGGTAGGCGTCCTGCAGATCGATGGATGTCATCCATGTGCCCGGAAGTAGACGGGACCGAAGTGACGGGATAGTCGCCATCTTGAATTTCGGTGGTGGGGCTAGACAGTCTCTGTTGAGTCGACGCAAGTCTATTATCATGCGCAGCTGGCCCGAGTCCTTCTTCGGGATGACAAAAACGGGACTGTAAAAACCGGGTGAATTCTCGCTCGGAGGAAGTTCCCGTGCTGCGCCCTTGTCGATGAGTATTTGCACCGGCGTCAACAAAGTCTGCAAATGTTCTGGCCGAACTGGGATCCGAGATGGCTTGGGATGAGCGATGAGACGAGGATAATGTTGAAACGTCAAACGGAAGCCGTCTCGAAGGGTACGTTTTACCCATGCGTCTGGTGAGATGAAGTCCCAGTTCTCCCAGAAAATTTGCAGGCGGCCGCCTACTACTGGGTGGTGAAATTGGTGAAATTGTGGAATGCTGTAAACGTTTAATGGGGAAATGATAGGATGATTTGGTGGACCATGAGCGAAGTCAATCCCGACGTTTTCCACCTCTTCCTTTGTTGGAGGACTGGTGTTGCTTGCCGAGGAACTTTGGTCGTCCTCCACCCTGTTGCTGGTTAAAGGGACGAAAATCTTGCTGATGATATTGCTGGAATTTCTGTCCCTTTTGCCACTTTGTAGGCTTTCCGAGCGAACCCTTGTGTTTGCCATACTGACGGTTGGAGCCACGCTTGCCGGATGAAGCCATACGAGAATATCTCTCCTCTCTCATGTCTGGTACGCACTGGCGGACCGCTCCGTTGAAGAGGGTTTCCGATGCCAACGGTTGTAGCATGAGCTGACGCTTCGCTGATTCAGGAACATCTGTTCTCGCCAGCTTCAGGTAGGTTGATCTTCGAGCATGGATTATGGATGAGTAAGAGAAGACCATATTTTCCATAATATGGGCATTAGCTCGGTCCAGAGACTCTGTGAAACCCTGCAGGAACTCGAGTTCACTAGATGATATTTGAACTGAATGATCTTTACCACGTCGCAGATCGATGTCGTTGAGCATCTTAGTAGACGCTGAAATGAGGCAATCTGCATATGAAGAAATTCTATGTTGGTTCAGTAAACTTTCCTCCACAACTCGGGCTTGGGTAACAGGAAAATCCAGTTGTGTGGGTTTATTATTCGTCAGAATGAGATCCAATTCCGCATCCGCTGGCGCCGACTTGGCGGGTAATATGGCCCGATGCATGGAATATGTCTTGTATTGACCCGGACGCTTCGGTAGAAGTGAGAAAGATCTTGTTCGTTGTTCATCCAACAAACTGAAGAGATGAGGAAACTGCGTTGAGGGCGGAAAGGATGTCGGAGATGATCCTACCGTATCCACGGGAATATCCTCTAAGTTCGCAGCGTAAGTCTGACGTTTCCGCTTCTTTTCTTTGTCTTTATTGGGATCAGGAAGTGGTAAATTCGGGAGTAATTGATAAACTGCCGCCATCTTGGATCGAAGTGTGAGTTTATCTCCCTTCCCCGTGTCAGACTCAGATGAAGCAGATCTTTTGTGACTGTCCGTCGAAGAGGCTGGTGATCTACTACGACGACGGCGGTCATCAAGACACTCTTCCGATGTAGGGGATTCATCATGAACCCTGTTCTGTTCCACGGGATCATAGGCTCGGTTTCTGGAACCTGATCTGGAGCGCCGGTGCCCTGAAGAACGGGAACGCGTGCGCCTACGTGGTTGTCTAGGATGGGGAGAGCGAGATCGACTGTGGTCGGAAGTTTTCCGTCTCCTCTTCCGTTCCGGAGATTTGATTAAGGGCCTGACTTCTGCCTTGTCCTTGGGCTGATTCTCTTTAATCCGATTCCGCTTTTGTGGCGAATCCGATTTTTTATCGTGCCCCGTCTTAGGGGATTGCTTCCGCTTCAATGGCTTGGAACGCTCCATAGCCCGGCCCCGATCTGAAGTCTCATGCCGTTTCCGTGGCTCAGTCGGTTTTTTAGAATGCTGAGATTCGGATTTATGGCTCTTATCCTTGTCCGTATCTCTGGGATTCCCATGTCGATGGCTGGAATCCGTCGGTAGTCTGGCTGATACGACCTGGTCCCAGAGTTGGTGAACATCAGGCGTCCGTTTCCGTTTCAGTGGTTCGGTCGATTTTTCCATTTGCCGGGATTGTGAAATCTCCGTAGATACGGCCCGCTTGTCAGGTTTATCCGCAATTACGGGCATCGGTAAAGCTGTTAATTGAGTCAACTCCGGGTCCACGGCTCCGGGTGAATCAACATGCAAAATATACCCCACATCCTCATCTACGGGACTCATTGTGTGGACTGATTTCCTCTGAGAATGATGTTTTTTCTTCGATTTCTTTCTCCGCTTAATGGGCGGGGTCGAATCCGGGACACTGGAGCTGACATCTGCCCGTTGATCGGCCCTAGTTTCACTATGGTCCGGACTCTCGGACGAAGAATGATGCACCTGCCCGGCCGTAAAACTTCCCGATGGTGTGGATTGATTTTTCCATCCGGAAGGCTGAATTCTCGGCGACGAGGCTGTACTATGTACATCGTCCGTGTTTACGGGTCCGTCTCTGTACTGGAGTGGAAGAATTCTCTTCACCACTGTACCGGGTCCCGCCTTGTCCACCGTGCCGACGGGAGCGGCCTTAGGTAAATCTTGGAGTTGTTGTATCTCAGCAATGACAGCTTGCAAAGAAGCAATACGCTGTTCTGGTGGTAACTTTTCTGCAGAAGACAAAGCCAGATCTTGCTTGAAGGCCATATACAAACTCCAGGTAGTCATATCCCATGTAATACACTCATTACAAGTCTGCCGTGGCGCACACAGCTGATTACGGCAAGAGATGCATTTAGAGTGAGGGTCTTTCTTTTTCACAAATTGACGGCATTTAGTACACCGCCGACCAGTAGAGGGGGTAGATACATTAGAAGCAGACATTATAGAATACTCCTAAGCTAAACTACGCGCAAAACTTTCACTAACAATACTATCAGTATATAAACTTAGCGAAACTCGTTGAGCTCTCCAAGGCACGTCTATCTCCTAGACGTGCAATAGGAAAAAGAGGAAGACGCATGCGCGGAAGCACGCCACCTAGCGGTCAGTCAAGGGAGTTAATTTCTATTGCAGAGGGGATCTCCAAAGGAGGAAAATGGCACTGATGTAATAAAAGTGAAGCTTTGAGAAGAAAACAACAACAACACTGTCAACAGTAGCAGCAGAGCTCAAGTCAGAAACAGCGACAATCATGAATCTAGATTTATGGGCCCAGAATCCATCAAATCATCCGGCTTGTTCTGCAAACAAATACACTGTCTACATCAAAATTACCATCTTACATAATTTGGCAAACGTTAATCTTTGTATTTACGACTCCAACTTCGCCAAATTTGTTCCAGTCGGTCCGTTCCAATCAACGTGTGCTGTGATCACTGGTCGGGAGACTGTGGCTAACAAGCATGTGCGTGACCTCCCTTTGATGTCGAAGGTTACGGCGCATGCGCATGCCGGAAAAACGTGGAGACAACGAAGCCGCGCCATCGAAACATTCAGATCTACATTATTTTCTCTTTTCATCGTAAATATTGTAGCTGAGAAGAAGATAGAAAAATGTAAGTATCACCAAATAACTCTGTTTCATCCGTCTTCCACAGAGGTCATTGAAAACTACGTCTGGGGCATCTGGTTCCCAGGAAATGAGCCTATGAAATTTATGATATTGCAGCAACAACAACAACACAACGGGCCAACAACAACAACAACATAACGTTGCAGAGAGGAAAATCAACAAACCTTATTCAATAAATAAAAGTACAACACTATACTGAGAATAATTGCAAGGCATATCTGGGGTTAACCACAACTGTTCCTATCAATAATGCCTTCGGTTGTCGTTGATAGTCACACATGTCATTCATTGATCTCCGTGTGCTACAACCCCAACCTCCCCACAGCGCATGCTCCATTTCGCAGGCTCCATTACCATCCCTGCCACCAACAGCGAAGTTGACCTTTACTACATTGCTATGGCGTTTAGGGGAAACCAGCCAACGCACGGTTCAGTTTGAATCCAGCCGAACAACTCCTTTAGCATGTTTAGTGTTGCACATGAGCGAACTACTTTTCATATGCTCTGTCCAGATAAACAGGGAAAATTACCTCCAGATAATTCTTTTCAACGCTAGGTCAACAGAGATATTATGCAGACTTGAAAAGTAATCAAAATGTTCGGTATACATCTATTTTACTATATATGATGTCACTTCCGTGATGAAGGCCCGAATCCGGTCCAAAATCTGACTGGTGGCTGGGGAAAGTGTTTAGGACCCCAGCGAGGTGGCTAAGAACCCGTACACTGGGACAAGATTCTACTGGATTGCATATACATATTGCATATCTCATACCACATAAATATCAAGGGACGTAAACTGAAATGCACTTTTCCGCCAGAAATTACCGGATTCAGAGGCTCGATTGAGAACAAATAAACGCAATTTATTCATACCTGGCGGTGTTCAGGTTTTCTGTTACACTTCATAGCACAAATCCCGGCTCTTATATGGCGTTGCGGTGCATAGTTTTTGTAAAATCCTTTCTCAAATCAGCGGTTAAATTCCCCCGCTTCGAGCATCTTCACGGACGTTGAAATTGGAGCCATATGCAAGAGGGACTGCCGTAGCCTCGAACCCGAGATCATAACAATTACGTCACGCACCACGAACAACGCTGATTGACTGTTTACACTATTCAGAGACTCTATAATAAAGTTTTTATTATTATTATAGAGTCTCTGCACTATTGCAGTGGACAGTGCGCGAAATTCAAAACTGTGAAACGTGTCCGTCAATCCAAGATAGCCGATCAGCGTTGTTCGTTGTGCGTGACATAATTGTTAGGATTTCGGGTTCGAGGCTACGGCAGTCATTCAACGTCCGTGAAGATGCTCGAAGCGGGGGAATTTAACCGTTGATTTGAGAGAGGATTTTACAAAAACTATGCACCGCAGCGCCATATACGAGCCGGGATTTGTGCTATGAAGTGTAACATAAATTGCGTTTATTTGTTCTCAATCGAGCCTCTGAAATCCGGTAATTTCTGGTGGAAGAGTGCATTTCAAGTTTACGTCCCTTGATATTTATGTGGTGTGAGATGGGTATGTATATGCAATCCAGTAGAATCTAGTCCCTGTGAACCCGTACCATATATAAGTTCATTTTGATGCTCCTTACCTGTTATTTTCGGGAAGCTAATTCCTTCTTTGCCACGCTTGTCGCTTTTATTAAAGTTTCCAGCGTTGGTGATTAGCTGTACACGAGCCGTTTTCACATCGACCCTCACCTTCCCCATATTACGGTAGACGCCATATTGCGTGTATTTGGGCCACTACGCATGCGCAGTTATACAATATGACGTCTACCGTAATATGGAGAAGGTCAGGGTCGATGTGAAAACGGCTCGAGTACAGCTAATCACCAACACCGGAAACTTTAATAAAAGCGAGGCAAAGAAGGAATTAGCTTCCCGAAAATAACAGGTAAGGAGCATCAAAATGAACTTTTATACGGTACGGGATATAGCACACGGAGATCAATGAACGTCATTTGTGACTATCAACCGAAGGCATTATTTATTTATTCATAGGAACAGTTGTGGCTATTGATTAGGCGTACATTGAAGCCAATTTGACTCTTGTTTAGGCTCAGCACTGTTGCAACCCGTTTTGTCGCAATAGATCGCGTATCATATAGTTGATTTTGCAGTGACATTATGCGTCGACATCAATCGTGCCAACGCGTTTGATCCAAAGTTGAGACATTATGAGACCCACTTGCAACGCGTTTTTCACAATCTTTGCATGGTGTCACAATTGCGACAAAACGCGTTAAATCTGCGTGTAGTCTTAACCGAGTTTGATCACAATTATGACAAAATCCAACAGTGGTTACAAACGCGTTGACTTGACATGCAGCATTAACACTGTGAAAAATGCAAAGCGTTGCAACATAGCAGGTATGTTCCGTAAAAGCTTCTGTTGTTCTGTCATATATAGGACATACACAGAGGAGCTGTCTCTTGTCTTCAGTAACGTTTAAATTGCACACTTCAAGAGTTCCTTCAGTAGCAGGTACACTTGGATTAGTTTTATACATACCCACTTATATTTTGATGCAATGGGTCTTAAGATTAAAGTGAGCTAGTCAGACTAAATCTTTTCGTTCAATATTATTTCAAATCATATGTCACCTTAGAAACAAAGATATGCGACTTTTATGTGGAGAAAACGCCCTTGTATGTGACTATAATAAGCCGATTTTTTTTCCTTTCAAAACCTAAAAACTGTTTACAAACTGAAATATCAGCATCGACAGAATTGCATTGGTCTTCTGCATACAAATGGAGATATGATTGGTCAAAATGCGCTCCCTGTCCGATCTTGGTATTTTAGAGGCATTTCCATGGATTTTTTTTCTTGTAACAAAAATGACACCTCAAACCAAAACCATTATTGGTTCTTTAAAATGATCAAACATAACGTATTGTGTGTCAATATAATTTTGGTTTAAGGGGTCACATTTTCGCTAAAAGAGAAAATCCTCCATAGAAATGCCAAAAAGTATCGAAATAAGACAGGGAGCATATATTTATCAATAACATATCTCCATTTTCATACAATTGAACATCGAAATATTTTAGAGTCTCATATTTCAATATGTAAACTTCAAGAAAAATCAGATTTTTTATGGGTTTTGGATTGAAAAAAAGCAGCCTTATTACCATCACACACAAGAGAGTTTTCTCACATTAACATGACACATGCTTTTGCCGTAGTGGCATTTAACCTCAGTCAATTCTTTTTGTCCCCCGCCGCAACGCGGCCGGGGACTTTAAAATGGTTCTTGCTTCTTTGTGTCCGTGGATGTCCGTGTATTTTCCGCAAGCGATAACTTCCAAACGCTTTGTTGGATTCTTCCGAAATTCGGCATAGGGCATTCCTTGGGACAAGACGCCAGTTGGTATTGCATTTCAGCAACATCTGCCTGAAGGTGGCGCCACTGGCTCAAAATGGGTCTTGCTTTTTTGTGTCCGCCGATGTCCGTGGACGTCCGTTTAAATTTTTCGCAAGCGATAGCGTCCAAACGTTTTGTCGGACTCTCCCGAAATTCGGCATACGCATTCCTTGCGGCAAGACACCGGCTGTTTTTGCATTTCAGCAACATTTGCCTAAAGGTGTCGCCACTGGGTCTCGCTTCTTCATGTTCGTTCCTGTCCGCTAATGTCGGTTTAAATTCTTTGCAAGCGATAACTTCCAAACGCTTTGTTGGATTCTCCCGAAATTTGGCATACGCATTCCTTGCGACAGGACGCCGGTTGCTACTGTATTTCAGCAACATCTGCCTGAAGGTGGCGCCACTGAGTTTCTCTTCTTCGTGTCCGTTCCAGTTCATGGATATCAGGATAACTTCCAAATGCTTTGTCGGATTTCTCTGAAATTTGACATATACATTCCTTGTGACCAGGCGCGGGTTGGTATTGCGTTTCGGCAAGATCCACCTGAAGGTGGCGCCACTGGGTCTTGTTCCAATCTTCTGTGCATGTTCGTGGTTGTCCATTCAAATTCTTCACAAGTGATAACTTTCGAATGCTTTGTCGAATTTCTTCGATATTTGGATTCGATATTTTACATATACATTCCTTGTGACAAGCTGTTGATTGGTATGGCGTTTCAGAAAGAAATGCCTGTAGTTGGCGCCACTAGGGTTCTTTTCGTTCATTTGTGCTGCAAGCGATAACTTTGAAACGCTTTGAAACCTCGCTTAGAATTTAGTTCCGCCCACTTGCGCATACAGGTGGCGCCACCTGGTGGCAACTTTTCAATTTGGTTTCCGGGCAATGATTTGAGAACTGCTCATCGAATTCTTTCCAAATTAGGCTTGCATACATTGTACCTTGCCATGAGATGTTGCTTGGGATTGTGTTTCATCCACTTCTGCTTACATGTGACGCCACCTTTGATGACAAAATCTGAAATTTGTTTTCGGCAAATAATTTGAGAACTGCTCATCGGAATCTCCTCAAATTTAGCATGCATGTACCATGCCAGAAGACGTTGCGTTTGATTGCCTTTAGCTCACTTGTACTTACAGGTGGCACCACCTGGTGGCAAAATACCAAATTTGTTTCCGGATAATAACTTGAGAATTGCTAATCGGATTCTTCTTAAATTTGGTATGAATATACCATGACATAAGATGTCGCTTGGAGTTGCGTTCCGCCCACTTGCGCCTACAGGTGGCACCACCTCGTGTCAAAATCTAAATTTGATTTCGCTCATCGGATTCTTCTCCAATATGGTATGCAGATACCATGCCATGAGATGTCCCTTGGGATAGTATTTCGCCTGCTTCTGCCTACAGGTGGCGACACCTGGTGGAAAAATCCGAAATTTGGTTTCCGGGCAATAACTTGAAGGTTCTTCTTTAGATTATTCCCAAAGTTTGTATGCTGATACCATGCCATGAGATGATGCTTGGGATTGCGTTTCGCCCACTTGCACCTACAGGTGGCGACATCTGGTGGCAAATTTAAAATTTGGTTTCCGGGCAATAGGTTGAGGACGCCTTCAGATTCTCGTCAAATTTGGTTTGCAGATAATATGTCTTGAGATGTCGCTTGGGGTTGCATCTCGGTTACATAATTCCAATGTTTCACTGCATGGAAACTACATTGCAGTAGCAATCAACATTCAGTCAGCCGTTCTGAGTTGATCTTAAAACTTGAGAAGGCAGAAAGACTCTTCCGCATCCAACGCCTATGAAATAGCAGTTGCCTCCCTCATGTATATCCCATGAGACCAACAATGCTGAAAAATATTGCTGCCATTTCGACGGGGGACCTAGCATCCTCTGGCTGTTTGTTTAATATATGTCAGGAGAATGGTTAACCCCATGTCGAGGGGTAAAGTTTCTGTCGGGTAGAGTGGTTAAATCAATCTCCCCACGACGCATGCTACGTTTCACAGGCTCACTCCACTATGACCCTGCCACTAGTAGCGGAAGGTGACCTTTACAGCGTGGCTATGACGTATAGGGGAAAACTCAAGCCCACGCAGTTCAGTTTGAATCTGACCGAACAACTCATTACGTTTTGCACATGAACTACTTTTCATATGCTCTGCCCTTTTAAACGGGGAAATAATCTAGACATTCTTTTTAACGCTAGGTCAGCAAAGGTATAATGCAGAATTAAAAAGTAATCGGAATGTTCGACAAACATCGCTTTTACTGTATATGAGGTCACTTCCGGCGGTGTGCTGCTCGGGCGGGAATCGGGTCCGAGAATCTGACTGGTTGCTGGGGTATTATCATACCCCAGTGAGGTGGTTGTGGTTAAATACTTACTTGTTGAGCAGTTGTGGTCGGTGTACCATGGCGTGCAGCAGCATGCATAGCCAGATCCTGTATCCACACAAGTACCGCCGTTGGAGCAAGGTTCGTTTGCGCATGGTCTGATCACTAAGGAAACAAACATTGAAATAATGACTCTGTGAAAGGCATATTTCCTCCATAATTTTCGGTGCAGTAGAAATGGTGATTTAATAAGAACCACCCCCCGCAAGCGTCACACGAAGCAATTTCTATATATGAAAATAATTTTCGATGAATAAGAGAGCAGAATACTCGAGATGCAGGAAATTGTTAACCTCAAACAGCTCTATCGCGTGTGGTACACCACAATTAACGAAGGCCTCACAGATACAATCTTACCAGATCTAGATGGAGAATAACATCTATGAACTGATGTCATATCTCATGGTCGTAATATAGATGGAGCGCCAAGTCATACGAAAATGGCGAGTTCTAAACCCTCACCAGACGAGGAGGGCTATTTACGCTAAAAATACGGTGTGAGCAACCGAGTTTAGAAACTTAGCATCTCCACAGATTTAAATCCTATCGATCACCACCGTTGATTGGAGTCCTCAACAACGCAATCCAAGTGATATTTATTACGCAATTACAATACCTGGAATAGCTGTCGAGAATCATTTCAAAATGCAAGATTTGTTCATGCGTGTGGATTACGGGTAACCAAATAACCGATTTTGATCCGATAATGTGTTATGTTCAGCCAAGGCAACACGTGTATAGTGTTAGACTTGGGTTTGCGAATATGACTGTTCTGGTATTTTGCAACAGTTGGGCACGGCTTTTGGTGGACACGGCTTTCAACAGATGTATGGAATATGTTGAAAACACCCATTTCCACGAAGTGCTTTCCTTGTCATTCAAACAGCGCTACGTGAATGTTTCCAGATGAATTGTTTTATCGACGGCTCTCTGAATATATGCAACTTTCACCCGTCATGAAGGAAGCCAACAGCACTTAAATTGAAACATGTCCTCATAAGAATGAGCACGGCTTGTCAATCATACTCTTCCTGGCAAATTGACGGAACAAAATTCAGAAATCCTGGCTTTAAAGTTATATATGGAAATACATAATTCGTTTCTTGCTGGAGATATATTCACTCAGCTACGATACGTTGCACCAGAGATCCTGAACAAGCAGTTGTCTACTTTCTAATTATCTTTCAATGTAAAGCAGTTTCGAGAGTAATTCCTGAGAGTTTGTTTTTAACAATTTATGTTTACAGCCATGCTCAAAAGAAATCACCATGATGTCTTGCTGACATAATTAAATACTGTTATCCACTCATACCTTCAAAGAAAGTAGCTTGACTACTCACCTGGTGGTAGTACGACAGCCTCGGACGAAACATTCCAATAAGGTTGACGTTCGCAATCTTCTTTCATCTGCTCTTTTGCATGGCCCGAGTCCACATCGTCATGATATAATCTCAGACAGGAAACTGCTCCATCAAGATGATCAATCTTGCTTGGAATTCTCGCGTGCGTGATGTCAACAGCCCCTATTTGGAGAGTGCCGTTCATGGGCAAATGTTCGTCTTTCTTGATCATTTCTTTTGCATCCAACTCCACAACAGCAGTTTCTTTGAATTCTCCGGAGGCGAAATAGGGGCGAATGAAATAAACCTTGAAATTGTCATCGGACAGTTTCCTATGAATCCCAATATTGTACCAGCTCGGGTAACAGTCTTCATCTTTAATTTTCTCAGACTCGGACGTGAGACCTTCGAAGTACAATATGCAATCATCCACATACATGCAAAATGATACGGCATTCTGTGAATCTTTATAGAGAAATATCATAGAGGGTTCTCTTGGGTCAAAATAAAACCACGCAGAAAGAGTAATCAGTTCGGCGATGAAATCTGTGGTGGGTATTTGTACAGAAGAAGTACTGTTGAGACTATATGCCCTGTAGCCGAGTTCCTCTTCGCCAGGAACATAATCACCGCCAATGAGAGTGGCGCTGTTTTCTTTTGCTATTACTTCATTGTTCCCCGTTTCATTTGTCAAGGGCCATATTCGATAAGGTACCGTGTCGTGCCCTGTACACACCAACCAGTAGCCTGTCAAGATATTAAAACCACGACATTAGAGGCAATCATCAACAATAATGACAAAGAAATAAACTATTTCTAACGCTAACCTACTGGAAATGCCATCAACGCCTGTAAATCTAGCCAAGTTGACATGGCTTCGTTCGTTCCTACACTTAGCCATGAGTCCTCTTCATACCCTTACATGTACACTGCGGGATCACACGGCTCCACGGGTTGTTCGGCTCTATCCGGCAATAAAACAACCCATCCCAACTCCCTGTCTATTGGTTTTATCGAGTTCGGCGAAGAGTTTGATTGCCGTGAAGAGCTCATCCGTCTGCGATCAGTCTTCAAACATCAACGGCTGGTTGAATTTCTCCTCCATTGTATTCGTACGTGTCACGTGATCCGCAACGTGTCGTGCAGATCACGTGACCTGTAGGAAGCTCATGGCGGTGATGTTTGAAGACTGATTGTAGACGGGTGAGCTCTTCACGTCAATCAAACTCTTTGCCGAACTCGATAAAACCAATAGACAGGGAGTTGGGATGGGTCGCTTTATTGCCGGATAGAGCCGAACAACCCGTGGAGCCGTGTGATCCCGGAGTGTACATGTAAGTGTAAGAAGAGGACTCATGGCTAAGCCTAGGAACGAACGAAGCCATGTCAACTTGGCTACTGTAAAGCATGAATTCTGATCTATTCATTCGAACTTTCATATAACAGCCCAGGCGATATGAACAGCTGACAATAACACAAAACACAAGACGATAGCGACCACTCGTGTTCTCGCCCTATGAATGAATTAGGTTCATACTGCGAGAATGCGAGACGAGAATGTAGCCAATTACTGGCTGATGCAGCAACAACAACATTTTCCCAGTTAGAAGGCCGGCAGATTTTGAGATCGAACGTCATGGGTCAACTGAGACAGTCACGTGTTTGTGTATCAAGATTGGGATGGCTCCTATAAATGGTGATCCAATGAGAATGCTCGTCTTAATTTAAAATGGCGCGGATCGAATGACCAATCGCCAACCAGGAGACAGCTGGAACAGCAGACTGGCACTGTCTGTTAATATCTTGATTTAACAGAGAGTCCTACAGGCTAGGCGAGAACTCGAGATCAGTCTTGCGTTCTCGCGTTATAGAGCGAGAAAGCGAGGACGCGAGAACCCGTTGTCGTCTTCCATACAGAACGGCGTACATGTAATCTGACCACATATTCTGGTATTCTGTCTTCAGATGTTCAAATGTTTTTCTGTAAACAGACTGCAATATCACTGCCTGGAGAGTATGACTTCCTAGGGACCATGAACAATTTATCGATGGGGTAGGACCGGTGCAGCAAGGAAAATCGACTAAAAAAATCCTTGATCCCCAAATCTTAGAACCAACAAAACCTTTGGGTCCTTTCTGAATCTTAGGTAAAAAAGTTGTAGTCCTATCCGGATTTGGCAAGCCGCATCTGGAAACACCATTCCCCAACCAATCGGGGATAGGCACATATACTTTTACACATTTC
Organism: Hanleya hanleyi; assembly: GCA_036873755.1. Lineage (NCBI taxonomy): Eukaryota > Metazoa > Mollusca > Polyplacophora > Lepidopleurida > Hanleyidae > Hanleya > Hanleya hanleyi. The sequence goes on along the minus strand of JAVTVY010013273.1, from coordinate 15,619 downwards.
GGTGGTATTCCACTCGGGGGTTCAGTTATGGCACTACCCCAGGAGATTCTTGGGCCGCTCCAATATTGAAATTTAATAATAATGTGGTGTTTTTTTTGTTTAGCAAAACTGCACATCTACCGCGCAGTACATAGTTTACTTCGGTTGTCATCTGCCACTGGATGATTATGAAATTTGGTACGCCGGTTTCTTAGGATCAGATGATGTACCTGTGCTATTTATGAGAAGAAACATTAATTTTTGTCCAAATTGGCAAATGATACGAATTTTTGTGCAGCAAAAGTGTACGTACATGTACATAGAAAATTTACTGCAGTTGTCAGTTGTCAATGGATGATTATGAAACTTTGTACATATGTTTCTTATGTTTCTTCAGATGATGTACATGTACCTGTGCTATTTATGAGATGAAATATTATTTTTTGTCCAAATTATGAGGGTTTGAACTTAGTAAATTACCAATGATAATGTACACATACATGTACGCCTGTACGTACATGTACAACTGTAAATGAAAATTTAATCAAGCTGTCCGCTCTCATTTGATGATTTTGATAATTGCTACACATGTTTCATACGATTTGAGTGTGTGCATGTGATATTTGTGACATGAAATATTAATATTTGTCCAAATTATCGCGGTTTGGACTTCGTACTTTTAAAATGATACCCGGCATGGTTTTGTTAGGCAAAAAATTACATGTACACCTATGCATGGAAAGTTTGATCTACATGTATGCTTTCAATACTGTGGCAGCCTCGGCAGATCATGCCACAAGGCGAGATGTTTGGGTTCTCAGAACGCTTGTCAAAATATGGAACAGTGATCCTCCACACTAGCCTGCATTTCTGTGGCCATCTTTAATTTATGTAAAATCATTAATGGTTCATATCTCTGATATCATTCAACTGTTGGATACGAAAGTTTGTATAGATCATCGATGTATTAAGCGACTTTCATTAAATTACCAAACCGTTTTCTTCTGATTAGAAGGAAACCTTGGTGACCATCATTAATATATGCAATCTTTAATGATACATGTACATATCCCTGATACAATTCAGCTGTTCAATATTAAAGTTGGTGAACATAATCGATACATCAAGAGTCTTTCAATTGATTACCAAACCGGTTTATCTGATTGGCCGGAAGCCTTGGTGGCCATCTTTAATTTAGGCAAAATCATTAAGGATACGTATTTCTGATACCATTCAACTGTTAATTTTGAACCAAACTTGCATCATATGGCCATGGTCTATAAGCCTATCGAATCGGGACCCCAGAGCCGAGGTATTTTCCGGTGCTCAGCTTCGTATTTTTTCGTATTATTATAATTTTTTTTTTGGAAAAAATAACTCTTGGTCCCATGGATAGTCACGTAAAACAAGTTCATATCCTACATACAAAAGCGTGAAAAAAAGTCCTGGTCTTCCCACTGTTTGCACCGGTCCTAGCTCATCGATAAATTTTGCATGGTCTCGTACAATTAAGGAGGCTCTAGACAAATCCCATTTGAAGTCCACTGCGCATGCTTTTTGTGCTTATATCAAAATAGGGATATTTCAATGAAAGAAAATATTGACTTTAAGGATGAGAGTTGGTAAAGTAGTCGATACAAAAACCCAGATTATGCAAAAAATAATCCTGGTGACTCCATAATTTCATGCTATACTTTGAATGATGAGGGTTCATGCTAGCTCTTGTCAAAATAATGCCAATTTATTTTTGCCCTTCCCCCCCGCCCCCCCCCCCTCACTCCTAAATATTTCGTTATTCTTGATACTTGGAAAATTTACCACACTATATATCTTTGGGTCAAGCTCTACCAGAAAAAGTAAACAAAAAGTACAAGTTGGCCGCATTATATTTATTTATGCAACTTTCTTTGCAAAAACTGCATGATAAATTAATAAATGATTATCTGATGTGGAATAAATTAGTTTTTGTGCATTCCTATCACCCGAAAATTACACATTTGGAAGAAAAAAAGACAAAAATGACCCCATTATGATAAACGGCATACGGAATACGCCAATCACGAGGCCACATAAGGTTAACACACACTCTTAAAATGAAAGTGTTGTATTTAACTTTATAAATGTCAGAGGAGTGACAATTTATTTGTAACACTCTCAAATAGTGTTGAAAAAAGTGTTATATCCAACATTATAGTAATGTATCGGAAGCAATACAACACGTTTCACAGGCATTTCACGTTTCACTTAACAGAAGCAGAAGTTTCTACATATGATCGTGCCATGCGTTCGGATGATGTCCCTTATCAGGAAATAAAATATATATCCAAATGAAATTGATATTCCCTTGATTCTACCCGCGAAAGATCTCTTCTAATTTGAGGTGTTTCCCCTGGTTTTCCTTCTCGAGCTGATCTCCATGGTAACGGAAGTCATACAGCTGACAGGCTCTGTTCTGAGTTTCAGCGTGATACTCTGCTTTCAACATAAACGCCAATATGGATTAGCAGTGCGTCACGAGGTACTAATCACCTACCCTATCCGAGACCGTGTCGAGTGCCTCGGATCGTCGGTATCCATTTTCAGCCTACTTTCGGCGACTATAAGAGGGAATTCCCCGAAATCAACACCACGTGATGTCGTCAGCCAATCAGCTAATTTCTACCGACGTAACCCCAACGTAACCCGCCATTTTCGAGTCATGTGCTGTTCTACTTCTTAAAAATTACAGACCCACAACACTTCTAGGATGATACGGAGGTTACTCATATCTGTATCTCTTGTAAGTCCAGGCAATATATGTTTCAAAGGTGGTATGAGAAACCTGTAATTTATCAGATTTCCCGAGTCTGTTCTCCGCCGGATAGTCCGTGAGCTACAAGGGGTCACCTTGCACCCCCCCCCCCCACTACAGACCGAAACTATGTTTTTTATGTGCTTTAGGACATGTCAAATAAGAAACAACTTGTTAACAGTCGATAAACTGGGACTCACTACCCCTTTAATCACTTTGAAATTATCCCTGTGTTAATAAGTACAATTTTTGTGAAAATAGGGGGTAGGGTTACAAGAATAGTCTTATCTTCCATAATTATCATCCAATCTTTATGATGTTGGCCACATATTATTCAGCATTGATTGCTGCATCGAATATTTACAAGATACTATCACTATTTGATGCGTATGACGTCACACATGGACCATACATACAACAGTAGGAGTAGTAACGAAAGCGGGCGTTTTGGAGGTGCGTGAGGGTGTGCTTGAGCGATTGAGGGACCACTGTTGGCCCGAATGCGTCGTGTGAGGTGTCAAAGTGAAGCCCTCGGTATGTAGACCACGACTTGAGGGATCTCCACATGATCTGTGACGTCATTGGTGACGTCATCAGTAGGAGTAGTAGCCAAAGTAGGCATTTTGAGGGTGTGAAGGAAGGTTTTGGGATAGAGATGGACCATCCGTGGTCTAAATGGACCGTGTGGGATGTCATCTTGTAACTCTCTGCATGTAGACGACGAATGGTATGGTTTTTGTTGGAAGTCGCATCGTGCTACTCATGCGCAGTTGAGCAGTAGTAACAAAAGGTGTCACTTTGGGTGTGGGCGATGACATGTTTGGGCAATCAAGGAACCCATGTTTGGTCCAAATGGACAGGTTGGGGTATCCTAGTGAAGCTTTCGTGGGATAGACAGACAGGCGTATTTTTTATTGGAATTCAGGCTAATCTACGCATGCGCAGTTGGGGTGTAGTAAGTAAAGTGGTCATTCTGGAGGTGCGCAGGGGTATATCTGAGAGATTGAGGTCATATATCTCATCCAAAGATGGAGTGTAGGGTGTCATCTTGAAACTCTCGTGGTGTAGACCACGACTTGAGGGATTTCTATGTCATCTGTGGCGTCATTGGTAACGTCATCAGTACGAGTGGTAAAGAAAGCGGCCATTTTAGGGGTGCGTAGTGGCGTGCTTGAGAGACTGAGGGACCATTCTTGGGACGTGTGGGGTATGATATCGAAGCTTTCGTGGAACAGCGTCCGACTGGTTCGGTGTGTCATAGAAGTAAGGGATATGGCTAGCATGCGCGTTCAGCAAATAGTGGAAAAGGGGCACTTGAATGGGATTGTAGACTCGAGGTGGACCATTCGTGGTCCGAATGGTTTGTGTGGGGTTTCGTAGTGAAGGACTCGTGGGGTAGCGTCGGATTGGACTGGTATTATCGCACGCATCCTGGTGTACCATATGCGCTACAGGCTATAATGTACAGGGTGCACCACAGGTACGTGCGCATGCCTGCAATGACATCACTTTCTATCACCAAGACCTCCAAGCTTCGACCCCAAGAGCTCCGAGCTCCAAGAGCGCCGACTTCAAGAGCTACGAGCTCCAAGTTCTCAACCGACCCATCCCACAGCTCCGAGCTCTGTAGTTTCTCAAATGGCGACTTCTGATTGGATAAGAGCTCTATACTACTGTCAGACTGCACATTTGCAGAACGATGATACTAGGCTACACACCAGTCCAATCCGACGCTGCCTACGAGCCATTCGCTACGAAACCCCACACGACCCATTCGGACGCCGATGAAAAGAGGCCTTTGGCCTATCGGAACTATCGAGGTTTTCTTAAATAAAGTGTATTATTATTATTATTACCACGGATGGTTCACCTCGAGGCTAAAATTCCATCCCAGTGCCCCTTTTTCACTATTTGCTGTCTGCGCATGCTAGCCATATTCCCTACTTCTATGACACACCGGACCAGTTGGACGCTGTTCCACGAAAGCTTCGATATGATACCCCACACGTCCCATTCGGACCAAGAATGGTCCCTCAATCACTCAAACACACCACTACGCACCCCTAAAATGGCCGCTTTCGTTACTACTCGTCCTGATGACGTCACCAATGACGCAACAGATGACATGGAAATCCCTCAAGTCGTGGTGTACACCACGAGAGCTTCAAGATGACAACCTACACTCCATCTTTGGATGAGATATAGGACCGCAATCTCTCAGATATACCCCTGCGCACCTCCAGAATGACCACTTTACTTACTACACCCCAAATGCGCATGCGCAGATTGGCCTGAATTCCTATAAAAAACACGCCTGTCTGACTATCCCACGTAAGCTTCGCTAGGATACCCCAACCTGTCCATTTGGACCAAATATGGGTTCCTTGATTGCCCAAATATGTCATTGACCACGCCCAAAATGACACCTTTTGTTACTACTGCTCAACTTCGCATGAGTAGCACGATGCTACTTCCAACAAAAACCATACCATTCGTCGTCTACATGCAGAGAGTTACAAGATGACACCCCACACGGTCCATTTAGACCACGGATGGTCCATATCTACCCCAAAACCTTCCTTTACACCCTCAAAATGCCTACTTTGGCTACTACTCCTACTGATGACGTCACCAATGACGTCACAGATCATGTGGAGATCCCTCAAGTCGTGATCTACATACCGAGGGCTTCACTTTGGCACCTCACACGACGCATTCGGACCAACAATGGTCCCTCAATCGCTCAAGCACACCCTCACGCACCCCCAAAACGCCGCTTTCGTTACTACTCCTACTGTTGTATGTATGGTCCCTGTGTGAAGTCATACCCATCAAATAGTGATATTATCTTGTAAATATTCGATGCAGCAATCAATGCTGAATAATATGTGGCCAACATTATAAAGATTGGATAATAATTATGGAAGATAAGACTATTCTTATAACCCTATCCCCTATTTTCACAAAAATTGTACTTATTAACACAGGGATAATTTCAAAGTGATTAAAGGGGTAGTGAGTCCCAGTTTATCGACTGTTAACAAGTTGTTTCTTATTTGACATGTCCAAAGGCATGTAGTGGGGGGGGGGGGGGTTGCAAGGTGACCCCTTGTAGCTCACGGACTAGAACAGTATACGGTAAAGTATCGGATATCGCTCCGCGATAATGGCGACCCACGATTCGCAAGCCATCTTATGGAAAAGTGTACGCAAATGCTTGGGCACCAAAACGTCTTTTGGCACTCTCCGCGCAGGGCTGTTCTGACATATGAATGCGCGGAGAGCGGCCTGAAACTGACGAGATTTCCTGCAATGTTTGTTAATTATTCCTGAATCAGGCAGCACTATAGCTATTGGGTCTAGTTCACGAAAGCCTAGCTATGCATGATTTGCACCGTTTATAATCTAAACAAAAATGTCACACACATCTATCTCAGAGTGGAATCATATACCATTATACTTAGTATGTTTGATAAGGAAGATTGACCTGGTAAATGTAGGTTTTCGAGATGATGTTCTGGTTCTCAGCTACATGAATAATTGGCATCTGGCAGAGGTGTTCAATCCGGCATAATGGGAGACAACCCTGTTCAGAGGTTGGCAACTGGGTCCAATGTTTCATAAAGTCAAAAATCAGAAATTTACCAGAAATCATAAACACATAGCATAACGTGCTACAATTTCCGCGTCTTGATGGCACAGTCAGCTCTTTCAGTTTTAAGTACCTCGAATATGCTATTCAGTCGGTAGTTACGAAGGCAACATTACATTCGATATGTCCTATATAAAAAATATATAATACTTACAAATAAAGCAGGCTACTTGAACAACCGCTGGTTTCGTAATTCTTTTCATCGTACATTTCGTCTGAACCTTTGTTCTCCAAGATATGAGACCGAAATGTTTTAGCGCTGACTTTTATGCTCTCATTATAAGAGTCGATAAAAATAGCACTTAAAAATGCAAAAGTAAAGCGCCGCTATGGTCTTTGTTGATCAAGCCGTGGGATGAGTTCTGGCTCATTGTTACTTCGCTGTGTACCGGAAATCGGTAATCAGAAAAACGTAGTGCCCTTTGTGTAAGCAATTATTTCAATCCATGCATGGTCTAATTTTTATCGTAGACGTCATGTTCTCTATTCGATGACAGTCCCGGTAGAAAGCTAGTTTCCATTAAGTTGAGAACATCGTAACGTCAATTTTACAATATTTTTTAAGTGGTCATGGACATTCGCGAAAGCTTCCAATATCCGGAGTTTGGTGAAGTAACGTAGTAAATAAACTGATCAACGATTTGAGTAGTACCGGTAGTTCATAAAAAAAGTAATAGCTCGAGTCATGCAGTTATGTCATGCAGACAGGAAGAGCTGTCGGAATAAAGAACCTCACAGAAATACGAGTGTTAAGGCCTTTGTGATGGCATCCATTTAGGCACTCAAGATATAACAAAATGCAAGAGACAAGCCTAACCTCCCATTACTAGAGCAATATAGAAATGTATTTTAAACAAATTTTTCTTCAGTGTCGAAGAAATATAATACAGCCACAAGTTCCCATAGATTTAAACTCTGAATTATGTAGCTTTCAACTTATAATGGATAATATCTTGAGGATATATGGGTTTAAATTATCAAAAACGCAATATTGAGTTAAATATTCATGACACTGGATGTTTGAAAATCCTGAAAACGTATAGTAAACCAGATCAAAGCACCATGGCTGTGAAATGTACATGAAAGTCAGATTTCCCTGGACAATATGGACAGTAATTTTCTGGAAAATTTATCTGATTTGATTGGTCCAATATTCCCAATCCTCCCTCCAGCTTTGGCAGAATATTTGCATATTATATTCCTACGAAGTAGGCTACCATCTGCAAATTGTCCGGTAGTCAGTGAGTGAGTGAGTGAGTCCATCCGAATCATTTCGTCGGCAACATAAGGAGAACCGTTGACATTAGAACCTTGATTTTTTGCATGAAGGTGCATTAGGGGACTGTTACCAGCAAGTTCTGAGCTGACCTACTTTTGATGAAAATTTCTGATGATTTTTGATGAAAATCACTGGTGATTCTGGCTTGGGCTGTGCCCATCTTTATATAGGCAGGCTTTCAACTTGGGGCGGGGGGATTTCCAAGAGTTCAGTGCGCGTCGGAGTCCGAATGACTACCGTACTTCGTAGGTCCTGTGACGTTAGTCACACTGCCATGTAATATATTGCAAGTTCTTAAAAACATGGCAGTGTGACTAACGTCACAGGACCTACGAAGTAGGGTTTGATATGATTTAAGTGTGTACTCGAGAGATGACTTGGGGGCCCTATGTGCTACCGTGAAAGAATTTATATAGCAGTGTCTAATTGACAGTGGGTACTATTAACTTTCCCAGATGTCACCGCTGGTGCGTCATTAGCGTAGCAACTATTATCGCCCTCAGTTCCTATTACCCTGGACAGTTATCAGCTCAGCAGTACAGCACGAGGTCACCCATCCAAGTCTTGACCGGGCTCAAAGTCGCTTAACTTCGGTGATTTTACGAAAACTGGTGTGTCGTGATATGCCGTATCAGGGAACCTTCAAAAGTCACAGTGAAACATGCAGCCAAGGGTTCCCGATGGGCATGACAGTGCACTCACTGAGCCATCAATAAATAATTAAAAAAATAATTATAAAACAATGGTAGCCTACTTCATCAGAATTCGGTCAGCTCAGAACTTGCTCGTAACAATGCCCAAATGCACGTTCATGCCAAAAATCAAGGTTCTAATGTCAATGGTTCTCCTTATTTTGCCGACGAAAGGATTCGGGTGGACTGACTAACTGACTCACTGACTCACTGACTCACTCGTTACCGGACAATTTGCAAATGGTAGCCTACTTCGTAGAAATAATAAATGAAGGGTGAACCTACATGTATATCATTTAACATCTATATTTGAAAACGGACTGCCCTGTGCAATCCAAACATGAGAGTCGGGCCTGTGTGCCGGATTGAAAATTATTTCACGTTCACCCTAAACAAGTAGAAAATATACTGTTAAAATGCACCAAAATGTTCCAGTTTACATCTGGTTTTACAAAATATCCCAGACCCAATATAGGGACGAAATTGAGTTCCGCTTTCCGCTTGAGGTATCTTTACATTTATCCCTGTATTGTATCTTCGAAGTCAAAATATTCCGTCAAAATGCACCAGAACACACCATTTACCAAAGTATATAAAAATCTCAGGATGGACCCTATAGCAGGAATGTATAGACTCCAATTAAAAGAATCTTTCTACTTTTTAAAGTTAGTTCTCGAAAGTCGGAAATATGCTGTCATATTGCGCCAGAATTCGCCATTTCGCGTTTAGATTTAAAACATGGCAGTGTGACTAACGTCACAGGACCTACGAAGTACAGTAGGCATTAGGACTCGAACACGAACTGAACTCTTGGAAATCCCCACCCCCGGTTGAAATCCTGCCTATATTAAGATGGGCACCGCCCAAGTCAGAATCGCCCAGAAATTTTCATCAAAAGTAGGTCAGCTCAGAACTTGTTGGTAACAGTCTCCTAATGCGCCTTCATTCCAAAATAAATAACGATCGCCGATTTAATTTTACAATTTTTTAATTGAAGGAAACAGATTGAATAATATAGGTTCAGTAGATTTCAAGCTTTACGTGTGAAAATACATTTACATCTCTTTAATGGTTTTCAGTGCCCTTGTACAGGATCAAAACAACTTTTTGAATCACATTATTTTCCCAACAATACAACAAATTTTTATACATAGTACTATAGTAGAAAGGTAGCATTTATGTAGTTTACGGTAATTCAACTCAAGACCAACACCTTCTATGCACAAGATAATAATGATTCTATGTCATTCTCCTGAGCATAACCGGTACAAAGACGAATAAATAGCGTCTCTACATCGCGTTGTTATCTAGATATATGAGACAACACATTTTGGGTATCGGCAATCTGATGAATGTACTATTCCGGTTTTCTCGTTTCACGTTATATTCTATGGCGGTTGATCGGTGATTTTCGTCATTGGTAAACGTTAAACCACCTCAGCTTCGTTGTGTGAATCGGAATTGCATTGCTGTGACATACCAACACACTCCGTGGCAGTGATTCTGTATCCCCTAATCAAGGAATCAAAATGGATCAAGATTTGAAATGACAAGAGAAATTTAGATATATTTTGTTTACCATGTAATTTTTTGTTCAAATTATATCCAAGTGTGATATATAGTCAATATTCAAGAGGTACAAAAAAAAACCAAAGTATGTCCTCATATTTTCACATCCATGCCAAGAAATACTGCATTGAAAAGGGTCCATTTAGCCTACCCTGTTTTATCGCTCTAATCAGAAAATGGCGGGGTCATATTTCTGCTGTCAAAATTGTATTTCCCTCCAAAGTCTTAACCCTTGAATCCAAGTCACACACTCTCTGATGCAAAGTAATGATTGTCCTAACTATCCGATTAGCACATTATGAACATGTCTTTGGTCATAGTGTACATATCATAACTTACATCAATGTTTTCTGCTATATTATTTCAATGATATGGTTTAACAATTTAAGTTATGCAAACAGCGCTGATTGTTTGAGGGTATATGCAGTAGGCCTATGTTGTCGGGCAATTGTGGAATTGTCCCAGATGCACGTTAAGATTAACCTCAGTAATAGGGCCATGTGGCATACAGTGGAAAGTGGATCAATGACAGGGTATTTTTAGCAGCAGTGGGTAATTTGACCTGAATTTGAAGCCTGATGTGGTCAATGATGAAATATTTGGATGTGAAATAGGATACACGTTAAAGGCTACAGTTTACATATATTTATAACAATATAGTGAAGTGATAATTATAAATCTAATTTTAATCAGAATTATTTCAGATCAGAACTTGCTGGTAACAATGCCCTAATGCACGTTCATGCCAAAAATAAAGGTTCTAATGTCAACGGTTCTCCTTATTTTGCCGACGAAAGAATTCGTATGGACTGACTGACTGACTGACTCATTACCGGACAATTTGCGATCTGTAGCCTACTTCGTAGGAATAAATAAATAAAGCACAACAGACAGGGACTCCGACAGAAAAACATATAAAACCACCGAAAATATGAGGGATAATTGAGTGAAGATTTGCGATTTTATTCATCGAAAATTGGTCAGAACGCATCTCCAGCCGTCCAGAACCCCAGAGCTTCCGGCACCTAGGCGGCCCCTGGACGCTCACCTTTAGTGCTAATAGCCCCACAATTCGAAAATGGTTCCGGCCACGAAGTCGATGTACGAGTAAGCCCTCTGCATTTTATAAAGATATATAGTCCCACAATCATATGTGTCTCACCAGCTTGTAGCCTATACTAGGCGAGTCCGTGTTATCGGGAAGTTGTTTTGAATGATAGTATATACTGAGATATTATTTTTATTCGTTATGGAATTGTCTTAGTGGTTTCATGAAATTACTGGCCTCTTATTTCAGTAATTTCAAAATATGTTGAAAGAAAATCTAGCAAAACATTGATTTACTAAAACATTCAGGATGAAATTCCAAGTTTCGAATAAAATAAAAATTCATATATTCAACTGGTGAGTGAAAAATATGGCTATTTTCTTACCTTTCCGCGGTAGTTTATGCTGGTATTTCCGCTTAATATTTTACCATGTCTTTCAGATTGGCCTCCGAATAAGTATGCTGTACATATGTACAAAAATAAGCGTGCTCCCGTTTCCTTTTATTTGAATGGGTCGCGTGTTTAGTTCTTTTTCAAATTCTTGAACTTTGAACCGTCATAAATCATTTCCAGAACGAAGTTTTAGAAATGAGGCCAACTTGTTTTGCTTGAAAAGTATATTATAGGAATCTGAAAGCTCAAATATTCTTTCTGAATAGTTCGCAAACCGCTCCATTTGAGTTAAACGACTTAGTTGTGGTGAACAAAAAAATAAGAATTGTCACTAAACTCCAATTGACTGAATGAAAAGCTTTCAGAAAATATAACTCGTTTGAGTGAGTTTATTTACGACAATATAATTGAGCAAAAACTGATAAGATGCCGAAAATCTCATCGTTATGGATCCTGGAACCTTAACAGTCGGAATTGGCGTTCGTTCTTTCAAACTCTGTGGTGATGGACGGACTGTATGTTTGCCCTTACAACATTTGGCCACGTTTAAGAGTGATAACTCGAATCAGTCGGTCAAAAATTACAATGTTACACCTGTTCCTATCTCCGGAACAACAACTCCTTCAGTGCTGACACTTCGCAACTTTTCAGATTATCATATTGGGTTCATTTTGAACCTATTTGCATAACTCCCAAGCAGAGGATCCTGGGTCAATTCAAAATGGCGACATAATAGAAAAGTGATGTTTTCGGTATTTTTCTTCAAAATGTCTGCTTTCCCCCGAGGAAAGTGGGCGAAAGCTATTTATATCACATCAGATTATTATTTACTAATTGATCATGCAGCTAGTTTTTGCGGAGAAAACGCATGAATAAACGAAAGATCCTGAAGGATCTTGGCGCCCACCATTATCCGATAATTGTAAGCTAATGACAAGAGGATCTTTTGTCCATTGTTAATAAGAACAAACGATTGATTTGTAATTTTGTTTGCAGTTTCGAATTTGAGCGAAAAAGATCGAAAAAAGGGACACTGGAAAACACCAAGATATTATCTTTCTAAGTTTCAGGTGCTTCAAGATTTCTAGAAACTGTACTAGATGTCGGTTGTTATAGTACAAGTGAAAGGAGCAAAGTTATTCTGAAAGTGAATGTCCAGAGGATCCTTCGTCTTCGTTTTGCAGTATTTTTTTTTTGCACGTGTCATCATTGGGTACTGGAAGCGAAGACAAATCTCTTTAACACTTTGGCATGAGCTATGAAACATACATAAGATTTTATAATTAGGAATGAATGCTAATTCTGTTCGGTTTACTGGGCTAGTTGAGACATCACTATCAAGATACCATGCTCGAAAAAAGTAAGATAGTGCAAAACTAAATACTGAAGGGATTCGGTGCAGTAATGTTGAAACTTTGAAAGTGTCTGAATCCTGATTATATCCCTTGGATCGAAACACGCAGTAGTCTATCGTTGTCGTGTTGTGAGACGTCCCCTCGTGTAGCCGACCCGTCGGCAGACGAAACGGTGGGGCAGTTGACTTGCAACGGCATGGACTAAAGTAAATTGATTTAAAATTTGAAGAAATACATTTTAATTCGGAATCATTTGAACTCCTTGATATAGAAGGTGAAGGTATGGATAATCTCTACAGTCAGTATATAAAATATGCTCCACTATTTGATCCGCCGACTCTTGTGATGCAACGTGACAACTCGGGAATACCGTATTAATTTGAAGGGTAACTTGGATTTTCGAATCAGACCAAAAAAGGTATCTTGCACAACTATAGGTCCCATGTGGGACCTGTGTACCAAATTTCAAAAAGATCCATGAAGTAGTTCCTGAGAATTCACGATAACAATGTTTCAATGGGAAATTCAAGATGGCGACCTGGCCGCCATATTGGATTTTCGAATCGGACCAAAAAAAGTCATCTTGCACAACTGCACCACAAGGGGATCTTGTTACCAAATTTGAGAAAGATCCATGAAGTAGTTCCTGAGAATTCACGATAACAATGTTTCAAGGGGAAATCCAAGTTGGCCGCCTGGTGGCCATATTGGATTTTGGAATCGGGCCAGAAAAGGTATCTTTCACAACTAGACCACAAGGGGAACCTGTGTACCAAATTTGACAAAGATCCATGCAGTAGTTCCTGGGAATTCACGATAACAAAATTTTATGGGGAAATCCAAGATGGCCGCCTTGTGGCCATATTGGATATTCGAATCGGACCAAAAAGTCGCCAAGGGGAACCTGTGTACCGAATCTGAGAAAGATCCATGCAGTAGTTCCTGAGAAATCGCGATAACAAGAATTGTTTACGGACGGACGGACGACGGAACAGCGCACCATCACGCCCACCATGGTGGGCTAAAAATTTGAAAAATCTGAAAGAAAAATCGCCCAAAAATGCCTTTTTTGAAAATGACGTCACTGTGACGTCAATATCACGGCTGTCTAGGATTTATTTATATTTTCTTGTAGAGCTCGACCCAAAGATAGTGCGATAAGTTCCAATAGCGAAAATATACAGGGGATACTTTTCGCCCCTCCACAGGCTGCGTTACACCCCAAATCGCGCAGGCCAGATAGGGTTAAGGGGTTAGAGATGTGAGTGGTGTTGTTGAGTATTATTTTGGAAAATGCTGATAATAATATTAAAATAGTTAGAGTGCAAGCTTAAAACACAACAATAAAGTGGCAACCTTTACCATTAGACTGTGCCAGGTTCGGGCAATCTAAGTTATACACAATATAAAAGAAGCTCCTCCAAACAACAGGAATGGACCTACGAATATTGATGAAGGCCATTAATTTTCAACCATATAGCTCACAATGAATTTTAAAAAATATTCCGAGTTTATCTTCATATCACAGTAAACAAATATTTTGCGAAATTGACTAAAATCCATTGTCAACTGAATGGTTAAAACTTACAAACATATATGCATGTATGGTAACATTTCTTTTTCTGTATTTTACAACAGCTTCTTCCACATTGTGTGAATTTAAATTAACCGAAATTGACACAGTCTAATGGCAAGATTTTTGTTTTATAATTTGTGTTTCATACCCCACCCCTCCATTTAAACAAGTCTGGGATCTAAATGCGCTGCACTTGCATTATCATTATTCTTCAGGCGTACGCTTTTCAACATATTCAAAATCATATGTAACGACAACAACGCTCACACCACTAACTGAGTTTTGTTTGAATAGTTCGCCTAATTGTGGATATTCTGAGGGGGCCGCTTGGACTTAGTCCAAGTAAACAGTTCTGTGTGGTACGTCACTGAAATATTGTTGAAAGCGACGTTAAACTTAACTTAACTCGTTCATTCAACATACAGGTATATTTAAAAAAATATATATTACCAGAAGCATATTTACTTACAAATAAAACATGTCACTTGAAGCACCGTTGTTTTCGTATTTGCTCGCATCATGTTGTCTGTTGACTCCTTTGTATCAATCTGTGCGCTCAGATCTTTATCTGTTTATAGCTCACGTTTCTTCTTCCTCCGTGCAACTATAGGTCACAATTTGAAATGCAAGCAATCTCTGCCCATCTTCGTTTATAGTACTCCAGGGAATCTCTTCGGACTATTGTTCCTGTACATTGAGCAGGAAATCGGTAATCAATCCGGCTGTATATTCCCTCTGTATAACCAATCCCCGACTTGCACTAACACCGAAGTTAATCATTAGACAATAGATCTGCCCCGATGCCATTGGCAGGTGCATTGACGCGTGGCTCCCCGCATGATTTGTGATATCTTCAGCAGAGAGCGTTATTTAAGTATTGATAACTGGTGTAAATACGAAAAATAAAAACCCACCATGCATATATCTATGATAATTTTGGCAACTTCAGGTAGGAAATATTCCAGTTAGCGCCGATTAAAAATATTTCCTATGCTGAAGAGATAGGAAAAGGACCAGAATAATGAACAGCAAATCAGACATGGAGTCGTGCGTCAATGCACCTGCCTATGCTACTGAGGAGGATGGTCTGACGATTATCTTCAATTTTAGGGCAAGTTCGGGATTATTTCAATCTATGAACCGTCTAGGCCTCATCCCAGAAGTCGTTACTTCTGTTGAGTGAACACAGTCTTTGTCCGTTAACGTTACCGATGGAAAGATAGGTTCGATTCAGTTAACAACATAGCAACGTCAACACATGGTCAAAACTACAATATTTGTCCA
>JAVTVY010013272.1:0-57173 GCA_036873755.1 Hanleya hanleyi | reverse complement strand
GTGGCGGGAAATTTATTCAAACACAGCAAGATAAGTGGCGGGAAGGACCAAGGTTTTCTGCTCGGACTTCAACACTGCGAGAGTAAGAGCGGGAAATTTATTGTCGACCGTCATTGTCATCTACGACCAATGTTTTCTGCTCAGACTCATTCACTGCGAGACAAGGGGCAAGAAATTTATTGTCGACCGTCATTGTCGACCAGGACCAAGGTTTTCTCCTCGGACTCAAACACTGCAATGGCGGAAAATTTATTCGAACACTGCGAGAGAAGTGGCGGGAAATTTATTAAAACTGCGAGAATGAGGGCAAGAAATGTATTGTCGACCGTCATTGTCGACCAGGACCAAGGTTTTCTGCTCGGACTCAAACACTGCGAGAGTAGGGCAAGAAATTTATTGTCGACTGTCATTGTCAATCAGAACCAAGGTTTTCTGCTCGGACTTCAACACTGCGAGAGTAAGGGCGGAAAATTTATTGTCGATCGTCATTGTCATCTACGACCGATGTTTTCTGCTCAGACTCATTCACTGCGAGAAGGGGCAAGAAATTTATTGTCGACCGTCATTGTCGACCAGGACCAAGATTTTCTCCTCGGACTCAAACACTGCAATGGCGGAAAATTTATTCGAACACTGCGAGAGAAGTGGCGGAAAATTTATTCGAACACTGCGAGAGAAGTGGCGGGAAATTTATTAACACGGCGAGAATGAGGGCAAGAAATTTATTGTCGACCGTCATTGTCAATCAGAACCAAGGTTTTCTACTCGGACTTAAACACTGCGAGAGTAATTAAGGGCGGGAAATTTATTGTCGACCGTCATTGTCGACCAGGACCAAGGTTTTCTTCTCGGACTCAAACACTGCGAGAGTAAGGGCGGGAAATTTATTGTCAACGTCATTGTCAATCAGGAACAATGTTTTATTTCGGACTTATGTACTGCACGAGTAGGGGCAAGAACAAGTTTTCCTTCGGACTAAAACACTGAGAGTGTGGGCAAGAAATTTATCGTCGACTGTCATTGTCGACCAGGACCAAGGTTTTCTACTCGCACTCAAACACTGCGTGAGTTGGGAAAAGAAATTTATTGTCTACCGTCATTGTCATCCATGACCACTGCTTTCTGCTCGGACTCGAACACTGCGAGAATAGGGCAAGAAATGTATTGTCCACGGTCACTGTCGACCAGGACCAAGGTTTTTTCCTCGAACACAAAAACTGCGAGAGTAAGAGTGGGAAATTTATTGTCGACCGTCATTGTCATCCAGGACCAATGTTATTATTCGGACTCAAACACTGCGAGAGTAGTGGCAGAAAATTTATTCAAACACTGCGAGAGAAGTGGCGAGAAATTTATCGTCGACCGTCATTGTCAAACAGGACCAAGGTTTTCCTTCCGACTAAAACACTGCGAGAGTGAAGGCAAGAAATTTATTGTCGACCGTCATTGTTGACCAGGACCAATGTTTTCCTTCGTACTCAAAACTTTGCGACAGTAGCTGCGGGAAATTTATTCAAACACTGGGAGAGGAGGGGCGGGAAGTTTACTTTTGACAGTCATGATTGGGACTAAAACACTGCTCCGAGATAAGGGGCAAGAATATATACTGTTGCAAGAGTAGGGTGAGAAACTTA
The DNA here is from genome assembly GCA_036873755.1 of Hanleya hanleyi. Classification (NCBI taxonomy): domain Eukaryota; kingdom Metazoa; phylum Mollusca; class Polyplacophora; order Lepidopleurida; family Hanleyidae; genus Hanleya; species Hanleya hanleyi. The sequence goes on along the minus strand of JAVTVY010013272.1, from coordinate 55,539 downwards.
CTATCGATCTCCAATATTTTGGGAACTGGGGGCATGGAGGGTCTACCTTATTTTCCGTTGCTTTTCGCGCTCAAGGCCATGGTCAGCTTTAGTCCTCAGACCAGTTACGCATGCGACAACTAAGTCCTTCAGCGACAGTCAAAGTATAGCATGGGTTAGCACAGCAATTGTTTTATTTATTCAGTAGAATGGCAACTTTCAACCAAATTTTCATATTTTCCCCTCGTATTTTTAGAAAGTATAGTTTTGAGAGCGTCTGTATCACATAAAAATTGAGCAGAATAGATCGTGTCTAGTTGCTTCCTTTTTAACTTATATAAATTTGTTGTGTTCGCCCAATATTAAAGTATGTGGGTTGGAGTGAAAACAGCACAATTTCCAGATTTCGGTGGCTATAAGCTTGCATTCATTTTGCAATGAAACCTTTTCCATGATATATTGAAAAAAAGTACAATACTTATAGATTACATATATCCAATCACTTGAATCAGTGGGTCAATTCCTTCCTTCCAACTTTGGGAACTGAAATATTCTGATTCGTCGATGCGAATGCATGCTTGGCCAGAGCGGATTGTGAGAGATGGTCTGCTTCTCACCAAGTATCATGTAATAATAACGGCTGAATCGCCAGTGAATTTTAATCTGTACCGCTGTGCGGTTTTAATCAGCGAGCTGTGTATAAAGTTGTGTATAAAGTAATGCTATTAACAGTCATTTCACAGTTTTAACTTAAGCTGGATTTGTAGAAGGTGGGGAGGTGGGGGGGGGAGTGTGATCGGTAGTACATACGCGCTGAAGGTAATAGCCAGAAGGGTATGTGCAGAAACTCGATAGAAATGATTTCACCTACATAACTACAACCGATTAAATTATGTTTTAATCCATTTATCCGAGGCCTCGCCCTACTTTTAAGAACAGTGCTATGACATCTCCATTGGTAACAGCTTCGGTCGAATCATGAAAAGATACAGAAAATGGTTTTTGTTCCAAAATGTTGCTAGGTTTATTCCATAATGCTCAAAGTCGAATATTTTACAAGGAAAAATAACAAAACAAGCTAAATCTTTGGGGGCTTTATGACCAATCAGCACTGCGGAAGTTCAAATTCGTGGCTTCGTTATCTAAACACAAACATCTGTATAGCTCTGAAGGGAATAGGTGGAGATGATTGTCATTTTCTAACTTTTACTTCTGTTAGGTCAGATCCCTATATCATTCGGAAGAGATTTCGTGACATTTCGACTAGAATTGAGCGGTACAGGCCGGCCAAACTTACAAACAACAGAGGGTTACTACAATTATAGTAAGATATGATAACCTCTGACACAATGTAAATATGAGACTTATATATATATTATGGTAAGATATGATAGCCTCTGACATAATGTAAATATGAGGCATACATATGTATTATAGTAAGATATGATAGCCTCTGACACGATGTCAATATGAGACTTTTTACTCTACATACATGAATATGTGACATTCAGACTAAAATAACTGGACTGACGCCAGGGTGTCCTACATTTCTGATTGAAGCCACGTCATGAATTTCATAACAGGCCTAGTTCGGAGAGGCCAGCACGTACCCAGCTGGCACATTTCTCGGTTCTTGAGTTTTGAAATCCTGCTTAAGTCCATGTTGGACCTGTATAAATACATGCTGAATAGGTTTGCATACCACGCTTTAATAGTGAGTTGAACTACGACAACGTCTAAATGGTGAAAAGTACTATTTAATAATTTTATTAGTGATTCCAAATCAAGTCGCCATCCGAACATAGAACGAAGAGTACCGATAATCCAGGATTACTTATATTTGTTCTGGTTTTATCTTATCTTTTTTCCCATCCAGCCCGATTCCACTACCTACACCCTTGCAAAAGGGAAAACATTATTAACGGTGCATCTCAGATCCAGAGTTGGTTAATCGAGTTATCTGCTCACATACGAGACATTGGCAGCTTATGTCTGATGAAGTGCATTTGTGAGTGTAATTATGGTCTATATATTTATTCAATCACCAATCTCGTCTGGAATGATATATTCTTTGAATTTCATCAAATGCACATAGATTGTGTTCGTATATTCAAGCCTAAAACGTGACCCCTGGGTTATAGGAGACGGTTCGTATATACAAGCCTATAACGTGATCCTTGGGTTATAGGAGACGGTTCGTATATACAAGCCTATAACGTGATCCCTGGGTTATAGGAGACGGTTCGTATACATACAAGCCTATAACGTGATGTCTGGGTTCTGGGAGACTGTTCGTATAACATCATTATATGTATTCTATTTTAGAATACCTATATAACGTTTGTCAAATGGATCCGTACGTGTTCAGTTCGTTTGTACTACACTATACAAACAAAGTGAAATAGCACATTAAATATTACAGCACAGTGATGACTGGCATGTGCTGAAATTGACTCCATTTATCCTCCCAGATTTGTAATTGATCTGTATTGACACAGACTCCAGTGTGACTGTCGTCATTGAATGAGTGGCAGATTTGATATGATAATGGCCTCATTGCATTAAGGCCAGTGAGTCAACTTAAAATCCTTTAAACACGCGAGCACGGTATATTCCTTACCCCATGACCCACAGAGATTAAAATCCCCACATGTTATATTCGTCACCGTGACCTAACATCTGAAACTTTTCACAAATCTTATGGTATTTAGAGGTCTGCTGTTTTCTTGACATGAAAGATCAGTTACATTCGGACCTTCAGACCTTTCTGTCCCCGGACCCGTACCCCTTGACATAGATATATGAAACGTCCCACGTCGTATATCCAAACCACATATTCGATGCTCTCTGGCTAAACAGCTGAACTCAATTCTCATATCATATGCCTATATCATGCAGGTCAGCATTTGATCCAAGCAGCTGTCTATTGCTCTGAATAGCCGAAAATGCGAAAATATTTCTCCTAAACAGATGAAATTTTCCTGGTGATATATATTGTGGCCTTTTAATTAAACAGACGAATCTCGCCACCCGATATATATCGCTCAACCAGCTGATGGTTTTCACACGATAAATATTCCGTGACAATTCGCTTGAACTGTGGAAAGTTCTTAATAGCCAAAATTTCTGAAACGATATATGCCAAAACATCAGCTGAAACTGTCCGAATGATATGTATTGTATCTCTTGAACTAACCAGCCAACAGCTGATGCATTATCTGAATACCCCAAGAGTTTAATCTTTCCACATATACAAGCGCCTAGTCCGTAATTCAATATTCAGCAGTCGTCCATTAAATAATTTCCGGATCCAAAATCCAAAGGCCTATTTCATATATTAATATTAACACCAAATTAAAAGGATCAATCATAGTATGCATAAAACTAGGCTAATTTTCTGCACGACAGAAGCGGTCAACAGTTTTCAATGATGCCAGCAAGACATCACGATATTCCAAAAATATCAAATCCGTATCGCTGATCAGTATTCTTAATCCATATGATATACGTTGTAAAGTCGTTATCTAGAGTGTTCATATGAACACTGCGGGAATCTTGAAATACATAGGTCCATATGGCCCCTAGCCCCGAGCTAAGCGGAATAAGTTACTAAAACGTACCACCACAGATCTTGCACGCTACGCTCGTATTTTCCTATCAGCATATGTATTGCCAAATTGGAGAAAATGCACATTTTCTCACCCCACGAGATGAAATATTGATGGTATACATCAAGAAACAGTGAATTTTCTTGTTATTACATACTTCTGTTTTTTTTTTTAAACATTAAAATAATTCAGATTTTGTAGGGCTTGTCGACTGAAGATACACTGAAACATTGATTATTTTCACTCTGACGTCTCTTGAGGACTACTTTGCTGTCAACAAATCGCACGTGCTACGGTACATCGGCAAGCGAATTTCTGTCAGCCTGGTATCGTGTACTTTAGTATCTATGACATCCAGCAGATCTCATGAATTTTATTAGCTTTTTCCGCATAATGGGCGATTTTCATGCCCACCAGTCAGCCTACTACCCCCCCTCCCGTTCCATTCGGCAGAAAAGCACGATCGATCCTCTGTCGAGTCTGGCTTGTCTCGCTGTCTACACTCAGGAAGGACTGACGCGCTAGTTTTCTCGTTGACCTCCCTGGTTCAACACGGTGATTGTCTTTGCACGGTATATTCTCATTTCAAATAAAATCTGTATTCGCCCTTGATTTCGTTCATGTCTACCCATATAACACAATTTTGATTTAGCAAAATCGATTGGTTACTGGTCCAGCAGTCACTATCGCTGTCCACGTGCTTGAGTAGGTGCACGCACACGTGATGAGCCGATCACATTGTTGCCATTTTGTTTATTTCTTATTCGTTTTATGCCTATTTTTGTTTTATTTCCTGTCATAATCTGGTCATCATAAGGCATAATAACATACAGATGATGGATATTTGACGACAAATGTGGATCACTAGAGTACAGTAATCTCCCTGTTGACATTGACAGACGGATATTCCCAGGACATAACCAGGTATAATAGATTAATGTTGTATGTACACACGTAAATTCCCCACGTCGGCACCGTCTGTGCACACAGCCGGCACCGCTGCGGTACCCCTCACATATGCGCATGATGTTTTCACCGCCACTCCGGTCCGATGAGATGTGTCACAGACGGTGACGGGCCGATCGGTGAACAGACGGTGGATCGGACACGAATGGTACCCATGTTTTTGGTCAAATATTCACAGACATTGTTTCGTATTTTCTTCGGCAGAAAACGAGAAATCCCGTAGCTGAACTCTCAGTAGAACGAGATTATGGTTCATTTTCTACGATTATATTTATGCTCACACGTTTGTTTGTTTCTCAGACTTTCGTGTTGCGTCCTTATGTGTTTTATTCTCATTATTTTCCATGATTTCGGCTGTTCAGTCCAGGTGTTGTTGTTGTTCATGTTGCTACAGCAACAAGCGGTCATGTGACGAGTTTCGCAGATGTTGGTCACATGACCACACAACAACAACCTGGCCAGGTTCTTTGCGAGAAATCTACAAAGTTTTTGATTTATTTTGCGCTGGTTAGGCAACAAACAATAAACCAGAAACTTCGTCAATTACTCGTGGACGATGAGAAGCAGCAATCGATCAGTCTGAAAGGCAAAGCAGGATAGATTTTTGTTGAAAAATAGACGGTGCGATATCTACCAGGACCCTCAACTTGGACTTTGTGACTATACGGACCCCATCTGAATAATAATTCACATTAATTAACAGTTAAGTGAACAGTCACGGATAGAATAGAATCATTCTACTGTGGATGTCTGCAAATCCACACTTTACTGCTCCACCTCCCCCTCCCATTTGAGTCTGCAATAAAGAATTATTATTATTTACCAATCAACATGATCAAGGTCCGGAGTTCAAATGACTAAAATTTCAAAAGTGGGAATATTTTTTTCTGAACACCCATCTTTTGGTTGGCTTCAAATCTATTATTTCAGATCCGCCCATACAAAAGTAAATATTGCACCGTCATCTATATCTATTCAGCTTGTAAATGAAGAGAGGAAAAATTCAATTAACAATCCATTTAAATGCAAATGAGGGAATTTATTGGTTACTGAAACAACGTTACTTGTATGTACATGTAGGACAGAACTATTCTTCCCCAAACTTGTTTACAAGGATGCATCAAAATAAATACAACTATTAGGCAGGTCAGAAACAATCTCATGCACAGATAATCAACAAGGATTTTACATTATATAATTTATTGAGCAAGATATTCTGATTCAACTAAACATACAATGTATCCGTACTGGTAGGCTTACTGTCACACTCAAGGTTGTTGAGTTACTGGAACAGGAATAGTTCAAGTCTTCACTTTTTCTTACATACTGTAGATTAAAAATTGGGTAATGGAACTAAGAAAATCTGATTTTGTTTGTGTGTATATGTATATGATCAGCTGACAAAATATCTGGGGCTACAGCTATAGCCATTTCACTCTAGTGATCACCGGATGCTAGAATTATCCCGACGAGCATCTCACATTGGGTAGTTCCCAGCCCAGCTCTGCATATGCTTTTACATGGAAAAAATCTTTTTAACTGGAAAACACAGGTTGGCAAAACTGCATTTAGTTGTCATTATTTACCAGCAATGGCAGAACCATCTTCACAACATCAAGGTTTCTATTTGTGAGCCAAAGGCGAACCCTTGAACAACTTGCATAGCAGACTGCGTTTCAGCCACATTCCAGTTATGTGACCTAGAAAAACTGCGCTGATGGTAAAATTCGTTAGAGTTTTACTTTCTGTGCTAAACTATTCGCAAACTATTTAATCCAAACATGCATAACAATAAAATCTTAACGGCTAGATCAGTGAAATTTTATGTGCGTTATTTCATCCAATTCAAGTCCTTCAGTGGGATGATGAGATCAGATACATTGACGGATACACTAATGATCTGATTGGTCAATATATCCAGGATGTTGCTTTACGTTGAACACTATACATTGCCCAAGTGTACCAGGGCCTATATCTAGTACAGAGTATACCCCTGGTTTTAGCGAGGATGTAGCAGAACAAGTACTTCCCCATTCATGCACAAAAAGCTCACAAACATAAGACTCGCCTATCAATTTCTATCACCTGGTGATCACTGAAGTATGACAAGACTAGCAGGAATCAAGTTGGATAACATATGGGATATTGATTATTTTGCACCAACCAATATCATATTTCCTACTAATTAGATGTCACTCTTGGGACATGGCAAATCAATCCATGTATGGTTCCCACAGCAATGAGTTGACCAGTATTTTATAAATGGAATTATGGATTTTTCAGAATAAATTTCAATCATTGTATCAGATTTTCAGAAAAATATAGCCACTAGCAACATGCTGCTCTGTTAACCATATTTCTGAAACCTAACATTCCCCAGGCAAATCATGCTTTCTGTCATGCATAATGTTACAATTGTACAAGTACCGGTACAACTGATTAATATCATATTGCAAAGTTATTGGACTTCAAGCTCTGTTCATATTTTTAAGTTGGCATAAATTGATAACATATCCAGAACTTGTTCACATTCGGAATATTTACATGTGGTAAATAACAGGTTTACCGTTACCGTACTCAAATAACAGGACTGGTATACATGGATAGGAAGTTAATGAGGAAACTGGGCAACATGATGCTTAATTTACTTCATTACACAAATCGGCACCAGTGATGGTTACTGGTCGTTTCACTAGTAAAATGAACACTAAATATTCATCAGATGTTTTTGTCATTGGGTGTGGCAATAATCTGAGAATCTAAAATCCTATAATGACATGTACAAAAGTGGGATTGTTTATAGGATTTTAAGCCATACAGATTGAGAAGTCATGTCATTGGAAACAAAGAATTCTGAGTAAATGTCTGTTTCACAAATTCTCCAATGCTAGCAGAGATACTGTAAATCTCAGATTTCATACAAATGAGGATTGGTGCCATAATCGACAGGGGTCGATATTGCTATCTATTTGCAGGACATGTCTGGCAGAAAATTGGTACTGTCCTGCAGTTTTCAGTCGGCTCACATGTATTTCGCAGAGGATTAAATAATAGTTTACCAAGAGTAAGATATCTTTCAGTGACAAGAAATTACATGCCTATACTGAAAAAAAATCACATGTAACACATGCACCCCCTATCTGAAATTGCAAACTTTTATTAGCATGGTTATTTAATTTGGTGTATTTCTAGGATTCTCATTGGCTGAGTGGCCATTTGAAAACCCATCACCCAATCAGAGATCAGCGTGATAGTCCAAATTAACTTACAAGTTTGCAACTTCAGACAACAAAACTGTTCAGCTTCACACTTGCCAGAGCAATACATGGCATGTTTGTAAACAGCACATCTGCCACAAACGGTAAATTATTATGAAATGGCCTGTAATTATGTGCCCGACAATTCTTGACAATGTCCTGTAAGTATTTGGTGATCATTTCAAACCCTGATCAACATGATCAAGTGAACCCAATGTATTGGGGTTAACTTTTGTGCCACAATATTTCCATCTTTATGTTTGGTTTCAAGTTTAAACACATACGTTTAAATTTTCCTTCTTTTCCCTAACATACAGAATGGGGTAAATTATGCAAACCAGAACGCAAGTTTAGGTTATAGATAGCCAATCAAAATCTGAGCTGATCACCATCTTGCAGCAAGGTTTTTTTTTTTTTTTTATTCCTACGAAGTAGGCTACCATTGCAAATTGTCCTGTAATGAGCGAGTCAATGAGTGAGTCAGTCAGTCAAGTCAGTTCATCTGAATCCTTTCGTCAGCAAGATAAGGAGAACCATTGACATTAGAACCTTGATTTTTGGCATGAACGTGCATTAGGGCATTGTTACCAGCAAGTTCTGAGCTGACCGAATTCTGATAAAAATTTGATTTATAATTATATTTTTTATTATTTATTGATGGCTCAGCGAGTTCACTGTCATGCCCATCGAGAACCCTTGGCTGTATGTTTCACTGTGACTTTTAAAGGTTCCCTGATACGGCATATCACGGCACACCGGTTCTCGTAAAATCACCGAAGTTAAGCGACTTTGAGCCCGGTCATGACTTGGATGGGTGACCTCGTGCTGTACTGCTGGGCTGATAACTGTCCAGGGTAATAGGAACTGAGAGCGATAATAGTTGCTACGCTAATGACTCACCAGCGGTGACATCTGAGAAAGTTAATAGTACCCACTGTCAATTAGAGACTGCTATATAAATTCTCTCATGGTAGCACATAGGGCCCCCAAGTCGTCTCTCGAGTACACACTTAAATCATATCAAACCCTACTTTGTAGGTCCTGTGATGTTATAGTCACACTGCCATGTATTTCATAAACTAAATTGGTAAATTGTTGAATCTCAAATGTGACATGCAGATAGTCGAGTGAGTTATCTGTATATACATGTCTAATTCTGTGCGTGACATCACCAAAGTTCATTTGCATACCAAATTTGTACCAAACCCCCGAATTTTCCAATATCTTGGCAACCAATAGGAATATTTTGATGAAATAAATGCTGAAATTCTCAGAAAAAGAATGGCTATCACAAACATGTATCTCTCTTCTCAATTTACATTTTCCATTTGGGTCCCCTTTAACCCAAATGCTGCTTCAATGCCCAATTCCCCATATAATTGAAGTTGATCATTGGACAAAAGATTTCTCCTATAGCAGCAAGAGGTGCATAGACCCGTTACTCCTGGCATGAATTTGTGGTTAGTGCTTTTGTTCTCTTTCCTATGCTTACAGCATGGGGCCAATTTTTAACTATTAATAACTGGTGTAAATATGGTATATATGCATCAAATTATCCTACTATTCCAAGAAAGGACCATTATGGTGGTAAAATGAAGGTAATGATAATATCATGATGATATTATTGATGATAATTTTGGCAACTTTATGTTGAAAGTAGTCGTGTGTATCATTGATTAAAACTAATTCCTTTGCTGTGTGCATAAGAAAGAGATTACAGTATGAACCGAAAATTCATGCCTTGAGTCACATGTCAATGCACCTACTGCTGTTGGAGAAATCTTTTGTCTGAGGATTAACTTCAGGCATTCAGTTTGCACATGTAAGCTTGTGAAGGACTGCATGTTGTGTGAGGCAGGTTTGTACATAGCTGGAATAATTGATGAACACAAATGATGCGGTTATATTGAACTTGTGAAAAATCAATGATTGTGTTTCCATGAACTTCAGTTTTGCAGCATGTATAACAAAATGAAAATCTACAAAATAACCCATTTTTCTGAGATGTTTATTATTAATGACATTTTACGTAACTTTTTCCTTCCCTCCTCATAAAATGCTATAATACTTGTTTCATTTACTAAGGTTTAATTGCATAGGACGATGTTAGAATTCATTGAAGTTAATGTGGACATAGCATCAAATATGGTCATTACAGGTGGTCAGTGGATGTGTCGACTAATCCCATGCCCAATCAGGGTGAGTGAGTGAATAGAATTTAACATCGCTTTCAACAATATTTCAGCTATATCACGACGAACCAACTAAGCACCACCCAGCCCAGTTGTGTTCCTGCTATTCAAAGAAGAAATCTTTGAAGCAGCATGGAACCAGACACCCTCCATCTACCCTATAAAACACTGAGGACAGCGCACAAGACACAGACAGGATGCTTACATGGTGCAATAAAGATAAGTGATATTACAGTGCTAGACATCACATTATCAAGTTCCTGTTGCTTCTCCATGCCCAATCATCTATGATCTTTACATTTTTATGCTCTTATATGGCTTTAGTGACCTTTGACCATGAGGATTTTATAGACAGAATTAAAAATTTAACACACAATGGACAAGAAATATCATTTTGTAGGTTTCAATTTGTTATACTAAAAAAACATGTAACATTTTGGTGGAGCCAACTGTTGATTTTTCATCAGCTCCAAAGTGAATGACCAATGTAAATGAACAGTCTTTCAGTTTGTGGTCTTCCAGTTGAACCATGAAACATTGTATACTGGGGTGATCTTTTCCGGGTCTCAAGGACATCCGGCATTTGGTCCATTGTTGTCGAGAAATTTTATGTGTATACAGCACGCTGGAGGAAACCGCAGCTTGGTATCACACACACCTACAAAATGGAAACAAGAGCATATTATAAAACTGCATATAGCAAATGGCAAGAACTATTTCAGATTGAAATTTAAAATTTCATACGAAATTGAAATATTATGGTATGGGATCAGGCAATGCATTGAATAAATGTAGCATGATGCATGCTCCCAGAATATATGCTATGGGGTCGGACGAGGCTTAGTTTATGAGATAAGAGGATTGGGCTTGGAGCCACGGGGTAGGTACATGCTCCCGAGCGTGGTGGATGGACTATTTTAGCAGGGTGTAATCACCCGGAATATATTAGGTTTCGGGGGGTCGAGCTGGGCTTAGTTCAAGGGACATAGAGTGAGGCAGAGAAGCTGTGAACAGGAAAAAAGACCAAAACTTAAAAACATTTTTGCTTGTACAAGGACAGGGACATACACAGACATCATTTAGATTCCTATATCGAGCTAAAGCTAGGGTCTCAATAAAAATCATCGAAACAGGTGAAAAATATGTCTGCAAATCTATAATTTACGTGTATATAGGTTTCAAAGTTCTCGGTCAACTAGTAATTTAAATTTGGACTGGAAAAAAAATTGATTTTGATGATGATGGTCATAACTCTTCAGGAAAATCATCAAAATTGTCAAAAACTAAGCTGCGTATCTGAAAACACCTCAGCTCTGGGGTCTTTGCGACCTCAAATCGGTCGCACTTTCTGAAGAAATACAGGGTCTTCCAAAATTGCTGACCATGAGTGGATAAAAATAATCTAATTCTTTGAGAGTTATAGCAGTGCAATCTATAACATATAGTTCAGTTCCAGTGCAACATATTATACAGTAAAGGGGCATAACTCTGTGAATCGTAATGGAAGGCAACTTCGGTGGGTTTGGGTGACAATTATGTATGGATGTGCGCAACAGGTTTCATGTTCCTGAGGCAAGACAATCTCACGATATGGTGTTAACAAGAAAGCTGTGCCTGATGTAACATATTTATGCTGAAATAATGAAGGGGCATAACTCTGGAAATTGTAGACCGAGACAACTCAATTTTAATATTATGGGTCACAAGAATATTGATGTTCACAAAAGGTTTGATATTTCTGGGGCAAGTCTTTCTCAAGATATCTCAGTAACGATGTATTAAGATATGCTGAATATAACCAAGGGGCATAACTCCAGGAAATGTACACTAAGAAGATTCTATTTTAATAGTGTTCTGAAGATATTTCAGTAACGATGTAACATATATGCTGTAATATATGTTGAACATAACAAACTCAAAGGGAAATAACTCCAGAAATTCTAGACCGAGATGACTCAATTTTAACGTGACCATGGCAACTGTGACAATAGATTAGAAAACACCACAGTTGCCTGGCTTGTGGGCTATTTGCTGGTCGATGAATATGTACATTTGGTGTATTCTCTAATAAAAGGGTACCAAAATCTGTCCTTTTTTCATCTGTAATTTCAAAAATGACATTTCAAATGATACTGACCTTAGAAAAACAAAATAAATCAGCTATAATCATTACATACTTTTCATTATCTGACCACCACTAACTCGTCAAGCTAGAAAAGACTTAGGGCAAATGGGAATAATAAGAGATGAAAGTGAAATAAAACTGGTGTCTAACATCACATCCGTCAGAGTAGATGAAGTTAGAGAAATTCAAACACTGTTCTGTAGTCCAAGAAACATACATATGGTCTTTAGAAATGGTAGAGATAAGAGTGCCCATTGTAAAAAAGCAGGTAAACCAAAAAACCAAATCTTGTGGTGACTGAACATACTTTTGAGCACCAGGAAAAATGTTGCTAACATCATTTTCATTCAATGTCCTTCTTTTAGATTTCAAAACACCTGTGACAGACAGTTGATTTCAAAATGTCCAAGGGAAAGAATAATGTGAATGGGCCAAAGGATTCAAATAAAGTTGAAACATTTAATGGATTTAGAACACCAAAACTGCTGATAACGTCATTTGACAGAATGATAACAGCTACATCCCATTATGCCCCCCCCCCCTCTAATTAGAGGGGGGGCATATAGCGATCGCTTTGTCCATCCGTCCGTCTGTCCATCCATCCGTCCGTCTGTCCATGAGTTTTTTCCGAGTTCTGGTAAAATTTCTAGAGTTATGGCCCTTTTTCTGAAATCTCTGTGAACAAAGGGCCATAACTCTTGAAAATATAAGTTTCGCTTATATTTTCAAGAGTTATGGCCCTTTGTTCCGTGAATTGGGACTTGTCTGGGCTGCATCTTGGTTAATATTGTATGGACAATTTTGAAATTTGCCCTGTAGTTGTGCAGCGTGAAGCTTCTCCGTGTTTCGCGTATATTTTCATGAGTTATAGCCCTTTGTTCTTTGGGACTTGTCCGGGCTGGATCTCGGTTAATATTGAATGGACAAGTATGGAATTTGCAGGATATGTGGTCAATGCCCCATAGTTTTGCAGCGTGAAGTTTCTCTGCTTTCAGTTATGTTTTCAAGGGTTATGGCCCTTCGTTCATCAAAACCTAAGTGAATGGGATATATTTATTTGTCCAGGTTGGATCTCAGTCCATAACCGATTTGGACAGGGAAAAGGGCTATAAAATTGTTATTCTACATTCCACTTACCCCAAAAAGTGTGAATTGGGTGCAAAATTCAAAGTTAACTGATCGCTTCATAATTTCACCACAATATACTCCCAAGGAATGTAGGTCTCATAACCAGGTCACATTTTCGGATTTGGCGAAAGCCCCGGCGACCATCTTGTATCACAACATTGTATTATTACATGTGAGTTGATACTTGAAATATGTATTATGCGAGGCATGCCGAAAAAAGTGACTGAAACAGAATTTTTATAATTATCCAAATTAGGCCTCCACCGACCACACAGAACAATGGCGGGGCAGTGTTGGATTAAAGCGGATGGGGGGGGGCATTCAATTGAGCAATCTCTGATTGCTTTCTTGCTGTGTTATTCTCAAAATTCACATAAAGGAATTTTGCTTTGATATTTCATTATCCTTTCTATCGATGGCAGATTTTGTTATGATAATTGTATACTGTTGGAATTATTAGATTCTACAAACAAAAATTAAAAACAAAAATATGAGTCTGTCATGGATGACAGATGAAAATAGTAGATGGTGGTACCCTTTATATGAAATAAATGATGAAAATGAATGAACATAAAGGAAAAATATTTTTAATACGAAGCTGCGCATCAGAAAACCCTTCGGCTCTGGGCGCCAGCCATTCATAATGTACTCAATTTGAACCAAGACTTCAGGAACACCAGGCAGTCAAGTGACAAATATACAGATTATGAAAAATTTTGTAATTAGAAATTGTCTCTAAGGTTTCCATCCAATCAGAGAAACCGGTATTCATTACGTAAGTCTCTTGATGCATCGATGATGTATACCAAATTTTACATCGAGCATTTGAAAGTTATCAGAGATAGAGATCATTAATGATTTCGCATAAATTAAAGATGGCCACCCATCCTTCCCACCACTCAGGAGAACTGATGTGGTTATTCATTGCAAGTCTTCTAATACATGGATGCTGTATACCAAGTTTCATATAGAACACTGAAATGGTATCAAAGATATACATCATTAAAGATTTTGCATAAATTAAAGATGGCCACCAAAGTTTCCGCCCAATCAGAAACACCACAACTGTCATTTATCGTAAGTCTATTGATGCATCGATGATGTATATCAAATTTTACATCGAGTACTTGAACGGTATCAGAGATAGAGATCATTTATGATTTTGCATAAATTAAAGATGGCCGCCCATCCTTCCCGCCACTCAGAAGAATTGATGTGGTTATACATTGAAGGTCTCTTGATACATCGATGCTGTAAACCAAGTTTCGTATAGAACACTTGAATGGTATCAAAGATATATATCATTAAAGATTTTGCATAAATTAAAGATGGCCGCCAAGGTTTCCACCGAATCAGGGAAACTGGTCTGATCATTCCTCTGAAGTTTCTTGATGCATCGATGATCTATACTAAGTTTCACACTGAACACTGAAATGGTACCGGAGATACACAAGATTAATGGTTTAGCATAAATTAAATATGGCCGCCAAAGTTTCCAATCAATCAGGTCCAGATTCAATAGGGTTCTAGGTCATGAGCATATAGATGTGCAGTGCAAGTTTGGTGTGCCTAGGGTAAGCCGTTCTAAAGATATCTTGGTAACGAGAAAGCTGTGATGATTTCGCTTAAATTAAAGATGGCCGCCAAAGTTTCCAACCAATCAGGTCCAGATTCAATAGGGTTCTGGGGCACGGGCATATGGATGTACAATGCAAGTTTGGTGTGCCTAGGGTAAGTCGTTCTAAAGATATCTTGGTAACGAGAAAGGTGTGACGGACAGACGGACAGACGGACGGACGGACGTACATGACGACGACAATACCCTTCGGCCAAATTTTGGCCGAGGGGTAAAAATCGATTTGAAGAAAAATTAATTTTAGTAGTTTTTCCAAATTATTGAAAATATATGTATTCATTTGCCATCAAATATCCCACAAACCAGGCAATTGTAGAAAACACTGAAAGTGGGCGAAACGCGGTCTGCTATGAAAGATGTTCAAGGTTTCACCTTTGGCTCAAAAGGAAACCTTGATGTTGTGAAGATGGGGTTTTCCAAGAAAGACTTTGGACACAGACCCTCCATTCCAGTCAGTAGCAGAATTTTAAAAGGATAGTCAGGTAACAAGAGGCTCTTTCCAATATGCACACCATCGCATTTGCTAATGCGGTGTAAATATCCATATGATCGAAGCTTGAAAAGGAAGGGGAGGGGGAGGGATTTGGTTTAATGTCACACTCAAGCTTGAGTATGCTTACGCAATGTGTAGGGCTCGAATCACAGTTGAGAACCGTAGACCTCCTTCTAGCTCCTAGTATTGATGATAAATGCCTGATGAAGATCTTGGATCTTGAAACGATATAAACTGTATGTTGGAAGTCTTCATCATTCCATGTAAGGTGAGATCAAAGTGGAAGAGGTATGTGAAAGAGAAGCTGTGATCCCAATATATCATCAGTGTTCCCAACTCACTGCAAATGATAAGAACATTGTAACAAATAACATAATATAATCAGCAGCTATCTAAATAATTTAGAATGATTCAACATGTTCAATAACTCAATTCAATCAGGTATTCTCATTTGGATCATTCAGTCAGTTATAAACATTATATGTGATAAATTTTCTATCTATGAGATATCAAAGTACCATATAACAGAGCATTATTACATACCAAAATATATATTAAGGGGTTTCATTGCCTCTCGTTTACTGGAACTCACCCGATATATTATTATATCCAACAACATTGACATTTATAGACAAATGAGCATTCATATCAACTGAAAACATGAACTGTGCAAAGCACTGAGAACCACTCGGCCTTGGGTGTATTTAAATGATGTTATGTTTAGAAAATTGGTGACAAAAAGTAAAATCAAACAGTTGATCATTGATGATGTATGTGTGATCCAAGTTTGAGGCTCCTAGGCATAATCATTCCTTAGATACTGCAGTAACAAGAAAACAGATAGACAGACGTACATACATTATGACAATACCCCAAAGCCAATTTTAACAGTAGTCCATGACCAGCAAGGGCGTTGTTAGGGGGGGGGGGTCGTTGAGTGCAAACGAGCAAGCTGAGCCTATATATTATTTTCCTAGGATGGAGAACACAGTACTGGGCTCTCTAATAAGTGAACATAGGAAACGATCCCCTCTCAAGATATCCTGGTGACACCCCATGATCATTCAGGACGAATTCAAACTGGTTTCTAATGTCATCCCATCCATCGGTCTGTCAACCATGAGATGACAGTAGAAAAAATTCAAATTCTTCTGCGATATTATACATTTCAAATTACAATGACACTCTACATGATACAAATGCATGATGGTTAAATTTATATCAACACATGACAAATTCCCAGGTTTATCACTCTATGGATTTAAGCTTTTGGAATTTGTTGCTTTTGTTGCTTATATCACCTTTACCTACTTTAAGGTCATTTGACAAGGTCATATTATGCAAAATTTAGCAAGTTCTGTCTGTCTGTTTTGTCTGTGCAATATCTCTACTTCCAAGTTATGGACTGCTACCAAACTTGGAATATACTTTATCCATCGGATAAGGGAGAATCCTATTATGAGATCAAAGGTCAAGGTGATTGTGGCCCAAAAATCTGGAAATCATCATGAATTGTTTATGTCCAGGCCAGAACTTCTGGCAGTTCAGGGTTGTGGATTGTGTGGCCTCGTGGGTCTCCTGAGGTTCAACCTTGGGTGTCATTGTTCAGACTCCAGGTCATGGTGAGATTAGGCTTCAGCTCCTCAGAGGGCTTGTCGTAAGAGGCGACTCTGTGGAGTGTCCTGGTGTGAAAAGGAACAGGACCCTACCCACGTGGTTTCTGGGTGTGAAAAGGAATAGGAATCAAACCTTGTGATTTGACTGAAATAGTGTTGAAAGAGACGTTAAATCATACTCACTCACTCAATTTGAGATGTAATTAAACTCCTGGCAAAGAAGCTTCTGGTTTTACTGACTGTCCATCCGTCTGTTTGTCCATCTGTTAACCTGTGCTAAGTTTTGTTCTCTGTGCATTATCTTCAGTTCCTAGTTATGGATTGGTACCAAACTTTGGTTATATCCATGGTGCAAAAGGAACCATATTCATTTTTAGGTCAAAAGGTCAAGGTCACTGGCTAAAATCATTGAAAAATGTTATGCCTATGCTACAGCTCAGTGTATACGTCAAACTTATGATCAAGAAGAAGCCTATTGAACCTAGGTCGAGAAGTCATGTAAAGGTCAAGGTCACTGCACATTTCTGTCTTGGATGCAAGTTCATGTTCAGTCCTCTATCAGTTAAATAACAAGTGTGAGAGTGAATCACTTCTTTACCAATGTCATCAGATCCTCCTTTGTACGCATTAATGGTCTGCTTGGAATCCATCCATGTAGTTTGTCAGCAACAGCGGACCTATGCAACAAAATGACAAAATTCATACAACCATCATAGAAACAAAGCCTATACATAAGAATGCCCATAAGAGAACAATGCACTGGCCTCGACTGTAGTAAAAGTTCTTGTGCCCAATTCTGTTGTGCCCAATAAAAAATGTGGCCTTTATGTTACACGAATAAAGACATTTTGAAGTTTTTGAATTACAGTACCTATTTGAAAACATAACTGTCGCGCGATAGCCAATGTCCACTGCAGCATTGTTCCTGCTAAAGGAGAATTGCAAAAGTATTTTTTTATATTGGTTGAATAATGATAAAAATATCAGTGAATCTACTTTGCTTGGTTTAAATTGAAGTACATGTAGTTTGTCTTGTAGAAGAAGCTTTTAAAAAGTTGGTACCTCAAGCCCAGCTGAAATCTGATTTGCAAAACATCACATGAAACCAGGCAGCATCCTGAAGTCTGAACATTTACAAACAAGCATTGACGTCCAGCCAGGTGGTCTGATGCGACTTCTCAACTCGGCATCAACCAATGGCAGACAAGTGATACAGATTTAATTTCTGAAATCAGCTGAGCTTGAGATACCAAGTTTGGAGCTCAGTTTTCTCAAGCTACTAGGAGACTTAATATTTCATTTAAACCAAATGAAGTGGATAGGCTGATAACTCCATCATTAACTAATCCATGAAGAATATTAAAAGGAAAATATGAAATATATCTGTTGCAAGAGAACATTCAATGAGCATATAATACATTAAACATAGTTGAGGTCCATACTCACAGAGACAATGGCGGCAATCTTCCACAACAGCTCTATCTTGGTCAGCATGTAGTCGGTCAGATGATGTGTCTAATTCCTACTGGAAGTGACCTAGGCTGTTGCAAACAGATACCATCTTGATGGGGAAGTTCTTACAACATACATACTATTTCTTCATAACTCTGAAACAAAAAGTGAAAACACATGAAATGTTCTGCTTAAACTGACAGAGGATTATGGAGCTTCAGCCGCATAAAGCTTGATAAAGTCGTCAATTCAAAATGACAGTCACATGCATGACAAGTTCTCAGAAATTTGTGTTTTCCAAAATTTCTGCCTCGATGTTTATGAAACTATATGTATAATTTTCCCAAAAATAAGGATGTCCCAGAATGCTGCATTCGAGAGGAAATGCCAGTTCGAGCCCCCCCCCTCCCATCCGTTACTCATTGCATTGCGAAACTTACCCAGAATGATTCAATCTTCACCTGAAACTACTCTCACACCATCCATGTACTCTTATAACAGTCACATATTTCTAGTACTAGATATTAATAATCCACTGTTTATCACAAAGAGACTATAGTATTATGGTATAGCATGTTACTGTATGCGTCGCGCGTTAAACTTGACCACACACATAACCAAATGCCTCACTTGCAGTAAGTCCGGAAGATCCAGTCTGGAGCTGTGTACATCAATGACATATGTAAATAAACAAAGGCTTTAATATTTGAGATCCCTGTGTCCAAAAGTAGTGTGTTAGTGGATTCTGAATTTCTCTCAAAGTGTATGCATCCATGCAACACTTAAATCCCAGACTTGACCATAAACACTATATTCATAAAGAGCTCTGTTCAAAACTGCTTTCACCTTGTTTTGTGTAACCAGCACGACTGGTGGAAAAAGAAAATTCCGGCCATGTCTGATCTAGGCCAGGGAAGAGAGGAAATTCCGTTAAATAGCGCATGGCCCTAGGCTAGAGATTTTTGTTTCATTTTGTTTAGTTTCACTTAAGTTGGTGGTTATCATTCCTGTTTTCATTCCATTTATCTCTTTCTTTTTTGTTTAGTTTGCAATTCGTTTGAGTTTACATGTAGTTAGTGGGTTGGTTGTTGTTTTTCGTTTGCTTATCTTTCCTAATTATTTCAGTTATTAGTTTGTTGGTGTTTTAGTAATCAATTTGGTAACAGGATTTTGGTTATCTCTTAATTTGAATTTGTTTAGGTTATAGTTAGGTTTAGGTTAATGCACCGTTTAATGGAATTCCCTCTATTATTAGCCAAAATTTGGCTGTTTGGTTGGCTGTTTTTCTTAAAATGAGCTGAGGTGACCTGTGCACTTCCCACATGTACACATCTCTGCCATGTTAAATCTAAACAGATTTAGGGCAACACCATGTGAACTTCTGCACACACTGGACTGATTTTTAAAAGAAGCTGGAACAAATCTCATTTTTCAACCAATCAGATCAACTTACATGTAGCCACTGGCTACACATTAAATAGGGCAATGGAGCAGTTTTCCACATTGAAGCTCTTACAATATTGTGTTTAATGAGAGAGATCAAACTCCATCACCACAGCTTTTCTAATTCTGGTTTAAGGGAGATTTATATGGTACCCGAAAAGCTCATTAATCAAATTTTTCGACCCCTTGTCAGTTTTTGGCGATTTCTTACAAACAGCTTAGAGTTCAAGGTCACAAAGCTTCTCCGAATTGTCAATCTCGACACAAGGAAGATATTGAAAATGGAATAAGGAAAACGAGAGGGAGGAAAAAAAAACCAAATCATATTTAGGCCCACATTCATTTGTACATAACTTTAATCAAAAATCGATCGGGCTTAAACCAGTTATATGTAAGTATAGCAACTTCAAATGAATTGAAGCATCAAAATGATCTACAACTTGTTGTACAATACAACCGGAGTGATATTAGCCCAACTATAGAAAGATATTATCCCAATATACAGATATAAATTAAGGGATATGGCATGAAAAATTATATTGAACATAATTTGGTTAATATTTTTACCTGTAGGTACTACATGGGGAAAATAGTGATCCAGTGCTATTGTTTGACACTTGTGGATCAATTTGACCCTGTATTTGGGGTTCTTATACTTAACTGGAATAAGCCCGTTTGACATTCCCACTGACTAAAATCATGTACAAAGTAAATGTAAATATGATTTTTTTTTCTCAATATTTTCCTCATGTCGAGATTGACAAATAGGTGAATTTTCTAAGACATTGGGAATAAATCGCCAAAAGACTGGCAATGAATCGGAAAATTTGATTGATCAGATTTTTCGGGTATAAATCCCCCTTTACACGCTTAAGATGAGGTGAAATTCTGTTAGGCCACTGATAATTAATGGTTCCTTTCCCGTAACCAGCCCTCATCTATATTTTGATGGCAAATTATTAAAATCCATGAGGGATTTACATTTTGATGAGTGAGACTTGCTAATTTTCTTCATATTTGTGTACCATTGGTTTGCAAGTTAATAATTAATAACTAATAATCATCGCACTCAGCATGTGTATTTTTACAAGCAAGGTTACGAGAAACAAACAATTAATTAACACTGGCCTTAGGTTTCTCTGTAAAATTACTCAGGACTGACGATGGTTTGAAGGAATAAACCGGAATATTGAGTCACAATGAATTGCTCTTGGGAGTGCTTACCCTGCTTTATTGTGAAATTCCCCCTCCTCATTTTTAAAATTATCATTGCCAGGAGATCTCCAGGACATAGTGTATATCTCTCTGACTTTCAAATGACAAAGGCCTGAAAATGAAACCTCTGCACTTACTCAAACTGCTGATTTAATTTCTGCAGCATCGTTGATAGCAGACAGCAATTCTCCAGCACTCACATACATGTAGTTTGGGTGGGAATATCAGCTGAAATACTTCTCTGATCATGGGGAAATAATGGAATGTCAATCTGAAATATAGCTGCACAGAGATGAGTGAAATTCCAAACAATGGATCTGAAATACAAATAAATAGAGGTTATGCACAAAAATTGAATGATCTACCACTCTTGAGACATCAAGTGCCAGTAAGATTCCCCTTTAATTCTTAGAAAATAGCTTTGCCCCGGTGAACTGACAGGTGCATTGACGCGAGACTCTGACCCCCCATGTTAATTTGTATTTTGTATTCTTCTGCCTATATCTACAGCATGGGGCTGAGTTCTGGACCGGGGCGAAAATATCCCAGTTATCACGGATTTCTAGGCCCTGGTCTCATCTCCCGGATACTGAGTGACTCTGGAGTAACAGAGTCTCCATTCCATATTTCATCAAATTACCAAGGACTAATGTTTATTAATAGAGTTTATAAACAGCCTTTGGAAACTGTTTAGCCAATTCAAATCAAAACTGTGGAGAATTTTTCTCAGTTTGTATTTTTATCTGTGGCATCAAGAGTCCAGCTTTCAACCAATAGGCATAGTGGGGAATCACCAGTAGGCCTACAGCACAATGATTGGATAATACATATTTAAAAAGCTTTAAGGACCTGTAGCGGCCAAGAGGCGATTATCTGCAGGGTTAACGAGCAGGGAAACCAGGAGTGTATCGGGGACATAGGTCTTTGGGTTATGGACATGGTTATTTTTTGATGGACGACAGATGAATGACGAACCAGACGTTTATAATTATTGGACTCACTCAGCATAATTTTTAGCACTGGTTTTGGAGGTTTCAGATCATTTTTCTGTCACCTTGGGAAAATAAAAAAAAAATGGTAAATCATTTTTCTGTCACCTTGGGAAAAAAAATCCATATGGTAATGGTATCCCATTCCCGTTCTGAAATACAGTTATTAATTTTTGGGCTTTCTGTAAGTTCAAGATTCCACCTACCTCCCCCCCCCCCTAATTCCAGTACACATCACCAAAACACTTACTTAGTGCTAATGTAAGCATTCCATCTTTCCCTTCCATCTACTCAATTATAATTACCTGCCACAGTCCATTTTCAAAATCAAAATCAATTCTTTAAATTAATGAAATACTTCGCTCGTTCACCTGTTCCATGACGATTTGACGTCCATGGCATGACGTCGGCAGCCTGGCAGATCAAAAAATTTCCTTTTCCTTCATTTTCCATGTTGTTGTTTTTTCCTGTTTCTGTTCTCTTTGACTGATTAATAACAGGCCTGTCTCACTGTCGACTGTTGTCGACTCGCTGCACAGCAAAAAGACGCACAAGCTCCAAGTCGACTGCTGACTCGCCAGCTGCTGTTACTCGTTGAATATGATGTTGTTGTTGTTTTGGATGAATTCGAACAGCGATGAACGCGCCACGAGGAGCAGACTAACTGAGCCTCCGTACGTAAAAGAGTTCTACGCAGTGCCGGCGTTTCAAAAACTATTTGCTTGTGTCCGCGCTGGTACAGTTGTTTCATGTACCGGACCTCAATTACGTCATAATGGAGACGTCATAATGTAATCATTCTCACTGGTACAAAGTTTAAAGTCCATACAAATTAATAACAGACGGTCCGTAGGAGTGCCGTTCGTGCACCATTCGTGTCCGTAGTGGTGTGTCCATCCTCGGACACATTGAATAAATCTCCAAGCAGGTACAATAACTGATACTTACAACACATCGGACAGGAGAATTTATACTTTATTTGACCTCAAATATAAAAGAGTTACCATGTTTACACAGACGGTAAACATGCGCCTGTGTACCGGAGCGGTACACACGATTGTCAAACGAATGGTGACGATCGCCACGGTAAACATTGTGACCATTGGAATGGTCACGAGTGGTGACGATATGCTCGTCACCATTCTGAACCCGGTCGTCACCATTCCGGACCATTCCAATGGTCACACTGTTTACCATGCCGATCGGCACCATCGCGGGGGGAATTTACGTGTGTAGTTAACTCTGTTCCTCACATTTCGATATTGTACGGTAATGCCCTAATCGGTACTCAGCACTCATTCGATTTTGATCAACAAAACACGCTATACACTCCTAAAAATCATGGGGTTTTTGCACTGATGTATAGAAGAATGCAATTATTAGTCAATGAAAATGGTTCAACATATTACCAAATAGTTTCACATACAGTTACATCGACATATTCAGAATCAGTTTGGGTTTGTTATCAAGACACATTGGGATATGTTCCGTGGATACTGTTTATCAAATAGGGCCCCATTTTGATCTAATTGTGTTTATAATTTGTGAACATATTCTATATATACCTTGTACGCTGACCTCAAAGTGATGTTATCTATCACACTTTTTTCAGATTTTAAAAATATTTTTGTGATTGAGGCAATACAATGCTCAATAAAATATTCATTTCAATGTCAGAAGAATATGGTCAATCTTGCCATCTATTTTGAGGTACATACGTGACCGATCATAGGTTATATGGTCAAATACTCAGCTTCTTTTTCAGTTTTTTAAAAATCTGTTTCATTGTGATTGAGGCAAAGCAATGCTCAAGAATATATTCAATTCACTGTCGGAAGGATATGGCCATCTATTTTGAAGTACATTACGTGACCGATAATAGGTTATATGGTAAAATTGGAGCGATATGCAAGGGGTAGTCATCCTGGTTATGACAGATGTTGCTAGAGCGAACATGGAAGATATGGTCAGGCGGAGTATTTTACCATGTCTGTCACGTGTGTACCATGGAATGTATAATAGGGGTGACTAAACATTTGGGGGAAATTGCCAAAACGTAAAATTCATAGTCGTAGTCATCAATCGGAATGTATCCACCAGGCTGTGTTCTAGGGAATATGTTATTCAATAGCCAACGTTGGGTGAGACCTCTGGTAATCTACGGCACCTACTGCACATAGACTGCGCATAACAATGTCATGCAAATACAATGGAATTATGACACCTCCAATAACAAGAATCGATATTTTCTTTGACAGAAAATATATGTTTAGTGGCTTGTCGAGTGAAAAGAAAGAGTAAATGGTTGCAATAACGAATTATAGACGTACATCGAAGATAATTTTTTTGTTGCAAATGACCATGGAAATATCCAAATTGTGACCGTTTGTCTAAGTTATGTGTCGTCGCCATACAGTAGGTCGCGTTGTCCACTGCGTCAATGGTACGGATGCAGTCTTTCCTGTAAAAGCGTAACTTTCTTTCTCGTTTCTCGTTTTCTGTTCATCTCTCATTGCTTCTCCTACCTCCGCTTGCAATAATGATGAGGATAGTGGCACTGCATTTTGCCGCTGTGCTTTCTCTGTCAACCCCAGCCCCATCGTCAACCACTCGAAAGAGTCACTTGTGTTTATATGCACACTTATCAGTCTTACGAAAGGTGATATGAAATATATGATAATGCGATTAAGATAGTCTAATTCGGCATGATCGTGGTTTCAAAACTTGAACTGGCCCGTCTGCCTTTTAAACAAACAACCGTAGTCAAAACTATGTGAATTGTATTGTTTACTAACATCAAAAGTGTTCAATAATATTCCACTAATTTAGACTGACCTAAGTTTTTTTTATGCAAATCTAAAAAAATAAGACCCAGTATGCCAAACTGGAGCGGCCCAAATTCCTTGTTAAAGGGAAATAACCCCAAAGACAAAATATGAATAGGATAAGTGGTAGATGTATATCTAGAGTATCATTATGATTGGAGCGAGTTCCTGAGATTGTGATCTACATGTAGGCATGTAGCGGAGTGTGAGAGATGGCCTGCTTCTCGCCCAGTGTTACGTAACTATAACGGCTTAATCGCCGGTGAATATTAATCCGTACCGCTGTTTGTCAGCGAACTGTGTATAAAGTAAAAATATTAACTTTCGTCCCACAATTTTAGACGGTGGTGGGTGGGGGGGGGGGATAGATCGAGAGTAGATAAGCTCTAAAAGGAACAGGTGGGGATGAATGCCATTTTCTAACTTTTATTTCTGTCAGGTCAGAGCCCTATATCATTCGGAAGAGGTTTTGTGACATTTCGACAAGAATTGAGCCGTACAGGCCGGCCAAAATTAATTCAAATATAGGTTTACTAAAAAGTATAGTAAGATATGTTAGTCTCTGACATAATGTAAATATAGTAAGATATGATAGCCTCTGACATAATGTAAATATAGTAAGATATGATAGCCTCTGACATATGTAAATATAGTAAGATATGATAGCCTCCGACATAATGTAAATATAGTAAGATATGATAGCCTCTGACATAATTTAAAGGATGAGGCTTTTTACACCACACACATGAATTACTGGACTGACGCCTAGTGTCCCCCATTACTGAGTCACGCCACATCATGAATTGCATAACAAGCCTAGTTCGGTTAGGCCAGCACGAAAACAATGATTTGATTCTTACACAACTGATCAATATATATTGATCCTGTATGAATTACAAGCGTCTAGTCCGTCATTCATAATCCAGCCGTCGTCCATTAGAGAATATCCGCGTCCATAATCCAAAGACCTATTCCATTTTCCACATAACAGTATTAGCACCAAATTCAAAAAGACAATCATAGTATACATAAATATAGGCTTGTTTCCTGCAAGAGAGAAGCGGTCAACAGTTTTCAATGATGCCGCCAAGACATCATGATGTTCCAAAAATATCAAATCCGTATCGCTGATCAGTATTCTTAATCCATAATATTCGTTATAGAGTCGTCATCTAAAAAAGGATGTATCTCAGTCACGCTTTGATTGTGACTGTTCATATGAGTACCATGAGGATCTTGAAGTACATGGGTTCATACGGCCCCTAGCCCCGGGTTAAGCGGAATTAGACACAAGTTACGAAACGTAGCGCCATAGATCTTGCACGCTACGTTCGTATTTTGCTATCAGCATGCGATATGTATCGCCAAATTTGAGAAACTTTGAGTGGAGGCGCTTGGTGGAATAGCCCTGTTTTATAAGTTTCTGCAACAATGTTTTGTGACGTTGATTAAAATCATCACATTTAACACAGGATCTAGCAAATGCTACTAAGCGAGATATGTATACGCCATATGCAGGTCCCACTGGAATATTACTATCCAGAAAGGGATAGTTTACGATGTCGAAATTGTAATCATCTCTTTTGTCATAAAGTCGACGAGAGAGAATGCCCGCTTCATTTTTATAGAGATAGAGATCTAAATAAGATGTGCCTGTAGGGCTATCTGTAGTTTCCTTCAAATCCAGTGAAGGTGGATATATATCCTTCACTGCGTCATTTATATAGCGATTATCCACAGCGAGAAGATCGTCTATATAGCGTTTGGTGAATGAGAAGGAACGGGCTTTGAATGGATCGGTTTTTGAAAGCGCCTGCATGTAGTCATATTCATAAGAGAACAGATACAGGTCAGCCAACAGGGGTGCACAATTAGTACCCATTGGAATACCTATATGCTGCTGATATATTGTGTTGCCAAATTTCACATAGATATTTTTAATGAGAAATTCAAGCAACTCTATAAACAAAGAAACATCCCATGAATGATATCTCTTGTATGTAACCTGAATAGGTTTGCATACCACGCTTCTATAGTGAGTTGAATTACGACAAGGTCTGAATGATGAAAAGTAGCAATGGCTTTCTGGTTTCTCCCCTCTATACTATTTAATAATTTTATTAAAGATTCCAAATCAAGTTGCCATACGAAACTGGAACGGAGGGTACCGATAATCCTGGATTACTTGTTCTGGTTTTATCTGATCCTTTTTTCCCCATCCAGCCCGATTCCACTACTTACACCCTTGCAAAAAGGGAAAATAATATTAACGGTGCAGGTCAGATCCAGGGTTGCTTGATCGGGTTATCTGCTCGCTTACGAGACATTGGTAGCTTATGTCTAATAAAGTGCCTTTGTCAGTTTCATTATGGACTATATATTTATTCAGCCACCAATCTCGTCTGGAATGATATATTCTTTGAATTCCATCAAACGTACATAGATTGTGTTCGTATATACAAGCATATAACGTGATCCATGGGTTATAGGAGACAGTTGTATATACAAGCCTGTAACGTGATCCTGGGTTATAGGAGATGGTTCGTTGTAACATCATTATATGTATTCTATTTTAGAATACCTACATGTATATAACGTTTGTCAAATGGATTCGTGTACAGTTCGTTTGTACTATACTATACAAACAATGTGGAATAGCACATTAAATATTACAGCACAATGATGACTGGCATGTGCTGAAATTGACTCCATTCATCCTCCCAGAACATGTGCTCACCTTTGCGAACATTACCTATTCGTAATTGAAGTATATTGACACAGACTCCAAAGTGACTGTTGTCATTGATTGAGTGGTATATTTGATATAATAATGGCATCATTGCCGGTGAGTCAACTTAAAATTCTTTGAACAGGCGCCGGTATATTCGTACAGAGATGAAAATCCCCACATGTTATATTCGTCACCGTGACCTAACATCTGAAACTTTTCACAAATCATATGGTATTTAGAGCTCCAGGGCAGAACTTTCGATCTGCTGTTTTCTTGACATGAAAGATCCGTTACCTTCGGATCTTCAGATCTTTCTGTCCCCGGACCTGTACCCCTTGACATAGATATGTGAAACTTCCCACGTCGTATATCGGCACAACGTATTCGATGCTCTCTGGCTAAACAGCTGAAACTCAATTCTCATACCATATGCCTATATCATGCAAGCCAGCATTTGGTCCAAGCAGCTGTTTATTGCTCTGAATAGCCGAAAATATTTTACCTAAACAGCTGAAATTTGCCAGGTGATATATATTGTGACCTTTTAATTAAACTGACGAATCTCGCCACCCGATATATATCGCCTAACCAGCAGATGGCTTTCGCACGATAAATATTCCGTGAGAATTCGCTTGAACTGGAGAACGTTCTGAATAGCCAAAAATTCTCAAACGATATATGCTGAAACATCAGCTGAAACTTTCCGATTGATATATATCTCTTGAACTAAACAGCTAGTTCACACCTAATTCATATAATAACATTAACACACAATTAAAATAATAAATCATAGTATACATACAACTAGGCTAATTTCCTGCAAGACAGAAGCGCCCAATAGTTTTCAATGATGCCAGCAAGACATCACGATGTTCCAAAAATATCAAATCCGTATCGTGGATCAGTATTCCTAATCCATATGATGCACGTTGTAAAGTCGTTACCTAGAGTAGGATCTATCTCAGTCACGCTTTGTTTTTGACTTCATATGAACACTATGTGGATCTTGAATATAAAGGTTCATGCGACCCCAATCCCCGGGTTAAGTGGAATTAGACACGAGTAACGAAACGTAACGCCATAGATTTTGCACGCTACGCTGGTATTTTGAAATCAGCATGCAATATGTATCGCCAGATTTGAGAAAATACTACTTTTCTCACCCCACGAGATGAAATATTTATGGTATTCGTCAAGAAACAGTTGATTTTCTTTTTATTATATACTTCTGTTGCAGTACTTTATTCTGGATTTTTTAAAACATTAAAATAATTCAGATTTTGTAGGGCTTTTCGACAGAAGATACACTGAAACATTTATTATTTTCACTTTGCTGTCAACAAATCGCACGTGCTACGGTACATGGGCAAGCGAATTTCTTTCAGTCTGGTATCGTGTACTTTAGTATCTATGACATCCAACAGATCACATGTAATTTTATTAGCTTTTTCTTTCAAACCGGTTTTCATGCCCACCCGTAAGTCAACTCCCCCTGCTCCATTCCCAGTCGGTAGAAAAGCACGGTCGATCTTGTGTAGAGTCTGGCTAGTCTCGCTGTCTAAACTCGGACAGGACTGACGCGCTGGTTTCTCGTTGATCTCCCTGCTTCAACATGGTATTTGTTTTGATTTAGCAAAATCGAATGGTTACGATCAGTTATAGCCAAATTTAGATTTGCCGGTCGTGCTTCTGAATGAATACTCACAGACAAGAGTTCACTGTCGTTCAATTAAGTTGTTTTTCATGTTTTCTCATCCACTTTGGTCATTCGGAACTCCCGAGCGGAAATCTACGAAGGGGACTGATTCTACGCTCGGGGGACGACAACATGAATTTCCTATGAATCTCCAGATGTGACGCGCCGGAACGGTTTAATACGCATGGCTCCGAAGCCCAATCACTCTCGCGGAAGCCTTAATCCCCGACCAGCAAATATTTCCCTGCGAGTCTCTGATTTACGTCAGATATTCTAAAAACTGTTTATTCTTTTCATTCGAAGCACGTTTCAATAGAAAACCATCAGTTTAAATGGTACACACGCCACGTATTGGCAAGATATAATTCCCGTGACGTCACTGACAGTTCCCTGACAGGCAAAATGGTACATCTTCAGAAAATTTATGACCTAACCCAAAGATCACAAGATCGTTATTGTTTAGCATCATCAGATAAACAAGAATAGTACGATCAGACAACATGCAGGCGAAAATATGGTATAATTGACGTAATTCGTTGTTTTCCGCGTTTCAATGGTTGATCTTCAATGCAGAATCAAGGTCAACTAAATTTATGTCTGCTGCTTCAAACGAGTAGGCCATAAATAAAGTTCAACGTTCAGTTTTATTTTTTTAACAACAAAACTTGCATAATGATAGCAACAAAAGTACATATCATAGGGCGTGTGAACAGTACTATGTAGTGGATGAAGAACAGAAATGCTGCAACTGCCTTGCCCTGATCAAGTACATGTCACGCTAAGAACCTGGTATAGGTAATAAATTTTCCGAAGATGTACCGTCTTGCCCCTGACGACCGAAACACACGTGACCACGCTCTAGTTCAATATGGCGTCAATGGCCTTCGAGGGACATCTCAAACCGGAGATCCCCGAGAAGTTGCGAATGCCACTTTGGTGTGACATTTCCATGACATGACCCCAATTTCGAATCTTCAACTGAGGAATGTGTTTTATTTTGTGCGCTAGTTCGTGTTGCACTCTTCAATGCTCTGGCCCTGCAGTCACTGTCACTGTACATGTGCTTGTGTAGGTAAACGCATACGTAACGAGCCAGTCCCATTGTCGCCATTCCAGGTATTTCTTATTCATTATATGCCTATTTTTGTTTTATTTTCTGTTATAATCTGGTCATCATTATAAGGCATAATAACATACAGTCAAATGGTGGATATTGACGACAAATGTGGTTCCCTAGTGTACAGCATTCTCCTAGTTGACGTTGACAGACGGATATTCGCAGGACATAACCAGGTACATGTACCTTGTTTTAAATATGATATTATTGCAAATAACACAATACGTCTATTTTACTGTCTTTGAAGGCGGTACCGGTAATGTATTATTTTGATTACAATTTGCGTGGCCTTCTTCCTACTTTCAGGTTGACGCGGGTGCCGCCATGTTGCCTGTGGGAAACTGGAACTGATGATCCCGGACGCCTGAACAACTGACACCAGAACTATTCTAGGTCGGTGTTACAAACCGGGGAAAACGTGGCACAACAAATCCCACCAGACATGCCGGTTTGATGATGGTAAAATTCGGTGCCGAGTTGTTGTTGTTAAACAAAATGGCATCCTGGGCATCATCGTCCACATATTTGGTTGCATGACGAAGTTAATGAGATCTTGCCCATTCTTGCATATCGCTCCAATTTAGCCTTGATCTACTAATATCACTAGTCTTCATTTCCAATAAAACAGCAGTCTGTTTTTCCCCAAATAAAACGAATATTAATACAGAGAGTAGATTTTGCTTTAGTTTACCGCAAAAGTCAATAGAACTGACGATCGGAAACATTATTTGTGCAATTTTAAAACCAGTTTTCCATGAACTATAACTATTTGAACCTGAAAAGACTCCCCAAGCGAAGAATACTTTTTGAGCGCTGTATTGATCCCACATTTATAAGAGCGTTATACTGAATGCTAGAATATCAGATTAAAGTTTAGTCTTACCTAACCTCTGTGAATCCAACTCAAAATGGCGTCAGAATTTTGCGGTAAGCAATGGTTTATTCAGAACCGTTGATAATGTTCAATTCCGAACTAATAATGTAGGACATTGTGAAGTAATTCTGATATCAGCATTCATTACCCTGGTCACCTGCTCTAGTAATTTATATTTTTCAAATCATCTGCGCACACCTATTTGCAAAACCAACAGTTTTCCGAGAATCCTTATGCACTACAAGCATATAGTCCGTCATTTAATATTCAGCAATCGCCCATTGAAGAACTTCCGTGTCCATAATCCAAGGACCTAATTCATATAACTCCATTACCAAATTACATAAATAAAGGCTAGTTTCCTGCAGAAGAAAAGCAGTCAACAGTTTTTTTATTGATGCTGGCGCGACATCATAATGTTCCAAAAATATCAAATCCGCTCAATATCCCTAATTCATATGATTCTCGTTGTAAACTCGTTACCCGGAGAAAGATATATCGCAGTCACGCTTTGAATGTGGATGTTCATATGAACACTATCAATAGTTTGAGTTGCATGGGTTTAATGGTACCTCCAGCTATAAAATGGCTGACCATGTATATACCTTGCACAAGACCCTGTACCTTGAGTGTACGTCTGGATGTACCTTACTTGCGCCTTGCTCTTTGACTGGATTTATCCCTATGTACCTATACTATACATTAATTGTACCTTAGCGATACCTTGTTACTGTGCCTTATTGATACCTTATTCAAACGAGGTAGTGTTAAGGCATCGCTAACATTTTTGGAACGTACCTTAACTGTGCCTTACCCATGTTGAATCAAATGACAAATTTGGAAGTACGGTTAAGGTATATGCATTACTGTACCTGTCCTGCACCTATGTCGAATCTATGGCCTGTGCCTCATTGAGACCTTCCTGATACCTTATTGATACATTATTACGGTGAGGGTGACAGGTCGGAAATGTACATTGGCTATGACCCAGATGACACCAAGCGGTATTAATCCATAAAGATATGGTCGCCTCTGACCACGAAAAGTATGGTAACCATATTTCTTATGGTTGCTCTTGACCACTAAATATATGGTTAGAAGAATCTTTCGACAATAATTCTTCTTGAGCAAGCATATATTGTATGGTCAACTCGACCATATAATTCACTATCGGAGCAACCATAAAATATCTGGTGGCCCGGTGACCAGATCTTTTATGATTACTCCGATCATGAGTTGTATTGTCAACAATGAGTTGTATTGTTAAAACATATGCTACATCATGTCTATACCATAACTTTTATGGTTGGGGGCAACCATATTTTTTATGGTCGGTTCGACCATATCCTTCTAACAGTGCGTACGTCGTTTTCATTAATAATTTCAAGCAAATGTCGAGATTCCTAGTCACATTTAAGACCACCATGCTGATTTTGAATATATCGAAATATTAGACGCGTGTCAGTCGGATTCCTGCTCACTTTTCTCGCATATGACTCGTTAATGGCGGATCTCGTTCAGAGAAATTCATATTACCAAAACGTAACCCAATATAAAAGATATGCGGTATACTAAATCATTTATTGTATGCTCCCTCAATAACCATCTCCCTTGGTGCCCTCTGGGGGAGATATTCCACTAGAGCGGAACTAGTGTTATGAGATATAACAATGAACACTAGCATTACTGTGATCCAACATATGATAAATTTAGACATCATACGATATCCAGTATCCCCAGTATCCCTGTTAAATCCCAATCCAGATACTAAATTTTCTCATTCATAAATAGTGTTGCTAATTCCTATTGGCAGGAGCAGTGATAGGCCATCTGCAGGTTTGTTTTCTGATATGCACTGTTTATCTACTGAAAATTTAACAGACTAAATTTGAGGCAACGCAATAATTACTAATGTTTTGCATTGGAATTACAATCCATTGATCGTTTTCCGAGTCTGGCAATCTATGGCATTACTTTAATTGGATTCGCTATCAAGAGTAAACTTGTCGATTTCTGAGCCTTAGACTTGTCAGTATACATTCAATAGCCTTAATCTTTGTTAATCGTTGATGAAATCATCGATCGAAATGGAAGATACTCTCGACTCGTCTTGAAGCACGTTACAGTCAGTCTGTTTCTCGTATATTTCCAATTACCGGCAAGCCGGGAACCTTACAAGCGCCCGTATTTGAATAAGGAAGATGTTCGTGGTCGCCGTGGATATTAATAGCGCACACATATAACTGGCGCGATTGACAGAAGTCATAATATTGGAGGTTAATCTGAACACATGAGGAAGATCACGGTGAAATATCACATTTTTTAAAGTTGTTATATTCCTTAATATCGTAATACCTTGATGTGGAACCGAAACGATCTATTTTTTTTGGCGATGCATTCCTGAAGGCTGAATAACCCAGAGGTTTGGAAAATCCTTATTTCACTGCGCAACCTGTGGTGATTGAGCCTTATTTTCTCTCCATGTGGAAACTACTGCTACTGCATGCAGTGATCACAATGGAGTTCAAGGAGAGGATAATGACAATCAATTTCATTCTTCAGAGCTCATAGACGTTGGACAGAAAAGTATTTTGTAGTATTAATATTTTGTTTATTTTTGACACGTTGTCGCGAACGTATCGTACTAAGTCATATAAACGACATCTAATGATAAGCACCTGGGGATTATACCGAAAAATCAATGTATGCACGTGTAAATAATGTATGTATCAAAGCCGTATATCACCGCCGTTCAATTCAAGTTATTTCAATCATACTCTTGGGTACATACGTAACGCAACAGAAATTATTTCACCTATGCGATTTATTTGCGGCAAGTAGTACGGATATTAACGTACAGATTCTAATAATACATACATGTACGGAGGCACTACTGACAAACATCGATTATTGCTCATTAATATTACACCACATATACGAGAAGTGAGAAGATGTACCGACATACTGACAGAGCCTCATGACTTCACAGTAGGGCCCCCTATAGTCTTCCGGTTAACCTATTCTAAATCACATACCAAGAATCTAACGATTCGTGATATATTTTTTATCTCAGGTACGCTTTTATTGTTCCTGTTCATGTGGTAACTTGGATTGTATGACCACACGACCCCTAGCACCGGCATAAGCGGTATTAGATACAAATCTAAAGAGCCATGATGGAAATGCTCTGACAACTCGTAAATTGGTAATTGGTGAGCTGTTTCGCTGTGACAACTCGTACACTGGGGATAGGTGAGCTGTATCGTCGTCAGATGAAAATGACGGCATTTAACACAAAAGACTAGTCTGCAAGGCCCGATGTCGACCCAGTATCAACTTCCCATAAATGCCAACATCTATCGAAGACCAAAAGGTCTGTACAGGGGGCGGGCCTCGGCGACGAAACGTCCACCAGCAGAATCTCGCCATATACAGGTAAAAATTACAACACATATAAGGGAAGTGGAGAGAGGTGCCGATATACTGACAGACCCACATGACTTCACAGTATAATCTTCCAGTTAACCTATTCTAAATCACATAGCAAGAATCTAACGATTGGTGATATGTGTTGTATCTCAGGTACGCTTTTATTGTACGTGTTCATGTGGCAACTTAGATTATATGACCACACGGCCCCTAGCACCGACATAAGCGGTATTAGATACAAACCTAGAGAGCTATGATGGACATGCTCTGACAAATCGTATATTGGTAATTGGTGAGCTGTTTCGCTGTGACAACTTGTACACTGGGGATAGGTCAGCTGTATCGTCGTCAGATGAAAATGACGGCATTTAACACAAAAGACTAGTCTGCAAGGCCAGATGTCGACCCAACATCAACTTCCCACAATTGCCGACATATATCAAAGACCAAAAGTTCTGTACAGGGGGCGGGCCTCGGGGACGAAACGTCCACCAACAGAATCTCGCCATATACAGGTAAAAATTACAACACATATAAGGGAAGTGGGAAGAGGTGCCGACATACTGACAGAGCCACATGACTTCACAGTGTAGTCTTCCGGTTAACCTATTCTAAAGCACATACCAAGAATTTTACGATTTGTGATCTCTTGTGATCTAACGGTTTTGTATCTCATGTACGATTTTACTGTACCTGTTCATGTGGAAACTTGGATTGTCAGACGATTTATTCATGTCCGACGATTTATTCAATAATTTTTGTATCACCCTCAAAAATATTGTACATATTTTAGTTGGAATTAAATGACCATTAATGATCATATTCGTGCCATCACCCGACACATTCCTTTAATATCCACTTGTATTCACGGTGATGTAAATTGTGATGGTCATTAATTGACAGCACAACAAGCCGTGCAAGATTGATGGCAATTAATATCTGGTCTGGTTGACGGCCAAAAATATTGACATCATGATGTCTTGTCGGCATCATTGAAAACTGTTGACCGCTTCTCTCTTGCAGGAAACTAGCCTATGTTTATGTATACTATGATTGTCCTTTTGAATTTGGTGCTAATACCGTTATATGGATATGGAATAGGGCTTTGGATTATGGACGCGGATATTCTTTGATGGACAACGGCTGAATTATAAATGACGGACTAGACGCTTGTAGTATTGCAGAAATTAATGCATGTCCATTAATGAAAAATAAATTTGCAGTTACAGAGTTTATTCATATAATCAACTAACTTTCAGCATCAGCTCTTTATGTTACAGCAATCCTGGGAACATTTCACAGCCCTGTTTGTTACCTCTGATGCGTTTGGCCTTGGTTCTAAAGTAACTGTCCAGCGGGCATGTGTGATCTTAATAAAGCATAACCTCCCCCACACTCTCCCTCGACATGATGCAAGCACTACTACCAACCCCAAGGTTATGTGCCCCACCCTTTCTCACCTAAATTAAGCATCGCCTCTCCCGAATCATCTGACAGCTTACATCCTCCTAACACTCAAATACGATGCACCTACTAACTTGGGGAATAAGACCGTCTCCCACTTCAGTAATACAAAATTATGTGTTGACCTACTCCATATATTCAGAAAGCTGAATACATTCTTATGATACCAGCCCTTGAAAAATTAACCCCACCGTCAGAGTGATGTGCCTCGCCCTTTATCGCCAAAATTGAGCTATCCTGAAATGAAATATTGCACAACTACATGTACATCCGACCAAACTACTCGTTTACAGCAGACGCTTTCAAATATCGAGGTCTCGAATGTAAGCATTGATTTACCGTCCAATATCCTCTAACAAATTCTGTAAACACACGCTGTATGTCTATTCTTCTACTTCAGCTACACCCGCCGAAATGTTAGTTCGTTGACCTGTTTGTGTTTTGGGATCTACTGTGTATGCATGCATGCCATGTCAAAACCCGGCAGCGATGACTGGCCCGGTTACTGTTATCTTAATGTAACCTATCCATGTGACACATGCTGAGGTCCACCCCAAGTCGACCAGGTCATATAGGGCTAAATAATTACTCGTTTGCCCGGCCGTTCTGTATGTAAATTCATCCATCAATTCGCATATGTCCGTTTGAAAGACGGACAGGATGATACTAATAAATATATCGGCAACTGTAAAGGTAAGACGAATTCGTTTGTGGTCAGAAACGGCTGGTCTCTCGTATTATATTAGAACCCATTCCTATGAATCTGTGGCAAGCACACAATAATGCATATTTTTCTCGAAAATCTCGAAAATCTCCATAACAAACTTTCGGGTCATAAAATTGGTACATCTTTCGTGTAAGTGTTTCGACAAAGGAGAAGAATAGATTTTCTGTGTACAACGTGGTGATGGGTGACTCACCAGTGATACCAAAGGCTGGACAATGGCAATTTACACGAAAAAATGAGTCAGCTGAGATGGGAAACTACACAGCAATTGAATGTCATGGACCTAGTCCAAGTCTAACGTGTCCTAACTAAACCACCTTGGTAAAGTAGAGGGCATGGTAGAGACATCAAGGAAAAAGGCAGAAGATACCATGGATATGGCAATTGAATATTGAACAGTAGCAATAATGTGGTCCAATATCTAGTATCTAGACAATATCCGATATCCATTATCTCATTCAATCGACCTTGATGCTTTAGATATAGAGTTTCGTTTTCTTACTAAATTTGCAGCAATGCATATATATTTCCGTCGTAGTGCGCGAATTGGAGTTATGGTTCTTTTATCATATCCCACGTCTGGCAGTCGATTGAATTACTTCAGTTATATTCGCTATGAAGATCATAATTGTCTATCAC
This sequence comes from Hanleya hanleyi, assembly GCA_036873755.1. Taxonomy (NCBI): domain Eukaryota; kingdom Metazoa; phylum Mollusca; class Polyplacophora; order Lepidopleurida; family Hanleyidae; genus Hanleya; species Hanleya hanleyi. Next base: position 17,938 of record JAVTVY010013272.1, on the reverse strand, counting down.
TGGCCCTTTGACAGATTTAACAGCCTTAAGCGTCGATGATATCATCGATCTAGGTGGAAGTTCGCCCAAGCTCATCTTGAGCCATGTGACTTCCAGCCTATTGCTCGCCAGAGACGACAAGTACAGTGTCACATTTTTCAATTAGCTTATATATAAATAGGTAAGATGTTCTTGGTCGCCTCAGATATTGACATCGCACACCTGTAAATGGTTTGATTGACAGAAACCAGGATAGATGAGCCATCTGAACACATTGTAAGTCAGTGATGGAACAGTTGGCAGACGGCGTGGACGACAACACGATACAAACCTTCAGTCGTTTCAGCATGTATAATTGATACATGTTTTTGGAGATGAACGACACGGTAAACTATCATATTTCTGAGAGTTCCCGTATTATCTAATACTGTAGTACCCCGGAATTATGTGGATTCGAAACGATCTCTGTTCTATGAGTTGCCTTACTGAATGCAGGATAACGCAGAGAATTTTCAGTCGATTCTTCGCTGGACCACTTGTGGTAAGTAAGACGTTTTACGTACGTTATATGTTATACGTATGGCTGACGTACACCATTAGAGAAATAATAATAAATTTCTTCTAACGGATAATGATCCTAAGTTTCTACGGATCGTATTTCATAATGGCGACGTTTTTTAACACAAAGTTAAAGGGTATAAATATAGTATTTTAATTTCATCTTTTCTCGATTCGTGGTCGAGTACGTTGATGAACAGGTGAACGACATTCAACCATAACCGCTTCAGGATTTTACGGCAAAATAAATATAGGAACGTGTTGATCATCTTTGCATCAATGTCAAATCTCGCCGTCATCCGTGTCAAGGCATTTGCAACTACACTGTTTGGTATATAGTCACCGTTAATTTCAATCAATTATGCGCATTTCACATCGCCACAAGTATTTCCATTGCCGATTTGTAAGCCTACGTTCAAGCAATGGGAATATGGCCCATGGCATTTTTGGTGACTGTATTCACTGAAGGCCTCCCAGACCGATATTTTGAATAAGAACCTGCATTCTGCTATTTTCCCCTTTTTGTTCTTCTATATAACGATCACATGGTGTATCAGCCCGGTCATCTGATGGAAACTATCACATGATGTATCACTTTGCATCAGATGACCGGGCTATTACATGAACGCGACGTTAAGCCTTAATCTCTCTCTCTCTCTCTCTCTCTCTCTCTCATCATTGCTCTTCTGTGTATGTTTCTAATACGGCTCAAGCCGGTGCTAGCGACCGTGTGGGCATGTCGCTCAAGATGTCCACCTGAACATCTACAATAAAAGCGTGGCTGCGACATAAATCATCGCAGGGATCATTTTTGGTTCTTTTGATGTTTTCGTTTTTAATATTGGCCTGTGGGATCCTGTGAATTGTTCTCAGTATGTCGGCATATCTTTTCAGTCGCCTTTATATGTTGCCTTTGAATGTGAGCCTGTCCTTCCTCTGCAGAGAAATTAGTATGTGCTAGCGTATGTCGAGGTTCCTCTTTGGTATGCAAATACGAATATCCAGTGCTTGGTTTCGGAGTCCAAATATCACATTACCATGCCATAATTATCGTTAAATATCTTCAGCTGACTATACATCGTCATAACATTGCCAGTTTTATAGAGTACAGTTTTTAGAGGCCGAGACGTATCATCATTACAAGTTCAGCGATGGAAGCATCCCTTGAAGGAGTCTATAGTCATATTTCATCTTCAAATACTGGAATATACAACCAAATTACCCGTACTAGTTAAATTATTGGTGTTGATGGCCTGAATCATGACCATCCCCGTTCATCCAGTGACCGGACTAGACCTCGTACAAGGCCAGTATGTGGAAGTGTGACTAGGGCGAGTCTAACACTATAATAGAGCATGCACAGTGATCTTGGTCAAAGCGTGCTTTTAATCACCATTTCACATTTCTTGAAGTTACAAGTATCATTGGTTATAAACATCAGTTCCGACATGAAGATATCAGTCGCCGTTCATTAAGAATGTCGGAATCCGTAATCGAAAGACGTTATCCATATGGCAATTTAGAAATTCCCCAGTATTCTGAAAGATGCAGTGTTTCGCAATGCTCCACCTAATCAGGCACATCTTATGTTTTTGTCCGCTGTCAGTTGTTCTTGGGTGGTCGCGTCTGCTGTTCCCCATTTTACGTTTCCGTCAGATAACTATGGAACTATCCTAGTCCAATAAAACTGGTCACCGATATATTAATATCAGAAGTCTTAAGGCTTTTCCTCATTTCAGCTGCACGTGAAGGATATCCTACTTGGGATGTTTCTTTCTTGCATTTCTTAATCGCGTTTCTCTTTAAAATATTTATTAAAATTCGGTATTAACAGGTATAGGTATCCCATTTGCTAAAACTTGTGAACCACTTTTGGCAAACCTATATCCTTTCTTAAATTAATATACGTCTATATCCTGAAATTGAATACAGATATTCGAAGTCCGTTCATTCTCATTCCCCCAACGCTATATAGGCGACCTTCCAGCACTGAATAAAATTATTATGTTAGCGATGCCGTGAAGTATATATTCCCCCATCCCCAATTCGCAAGATTGAAATGGCTTTCTCTCACGTCGAATTTTCGACAGGAGAGATGATAGCAGTTTTGAATAACTAGTGATTTCCGGATAGCAAATTTAAAGCTTGCATATGACGTCTGCATATCTTGTCTGATTGATATCTCATTCAACGTCACTGACCATTACCGTTGGAACTTGTCAAACAAGGCTATCACTCAATTCTGTGATTATGTCGTATCCTGAAGGCGGAATACGATCGTGGCGTGTAAGATCTCTGGTCCTGCGTACCGCCAATCTTGTCCAATTCCACTAATACCGCAGGGAAGAAAGACCGTTTTAAAATCATGTCTTACATCTTTAAGGTTTTCAAATGAATAGTCACAAACAAAACGTGACTGAGATAAATTATTCTCTACAAAACGACCTGAAATTCATTTGGATAAAGAAGAGTGGTCAGTGATAAGTATTGTATGTAATGAGCATGGTGATATCCCGTTGCTGTTCTCATTAAATACTCTTGGACGCCCTAAACTTTCCGGGAACCATCTTGTTGCATTTTTTCAGTTTCCAGTTCATTCACGTTAGGTATTGACGCTAACTTTAGTATGCAAAGATCTTTCGATTACTGACACGGAAATGCTTTCATGTGCGACGGTTGAATATTGAATAACGAATAAAACCATCAAGGTTCCAAAAAGTTCAGGCTTGTAAAATTCAAACGTACTTTTTCGCATAGCATAAACACTCATTGTCAACTCAATTGGTTTGTGAATAAAAAGGAGAACAATATTTCGCTATACCAAAAATTAAGTTCTCATAATGACCTGTCAGATGAGCTGTCTAGAGGTATGCACTTAAGAATGGATTAGTTGGCGAGCACGGATAGTGAGACGTATATTTATCCAACACATGGTGATAAATTGATCAAATAAGTAACTTTCTTCAATCTTACTAACAAATAATATTGAAAAGAATGTAAGATTTAGACTGGGTTATATGTCATTTAACTTCGTCCAAGATACTATCGGTCATACATTGAAGAAAATCGCTCTTCGGTAGAGTTTTTGCACTTTTTCTCCGCTATTGTTTAATAGGCATTTCTGATTGGCGATCTAATAACTTCTATGTTATCGAAAGAAAGAACGTCAAATTTTATTAAACTTTAAATATGTAGAATTAGTTTGCTCTCATTTCACAGTTATCCACCCTTTTAATTGAAGGGGTAGTGTTCTTTTGAATTATTGAACGTTGAATCATCATAAACCCATTTCCAGGATGAAATAAAGAAAAAAGTGGCACACTTATATTTGAAGAAAGTTTTTTTTTCGGAATCTGAAAGCTCAAATATATTTGAGGAATACCTTATGATTCTAGACGTCAGAGCCGACGAAAAAAATTCTGAGTCACAAGATGACATGTCTTTCTCATGCGGCAGTTAGCATCATCTTGAAATACATCTGGAAGAAAAACAAGCGAAAAAACAAAATAGTTCCCTGCAAAAGAGAAGCGGTTAACAGATCGCTCCATTCAAGATCAAATAATTAAATTGTAATGAACACAAAAACAAACTTGATTAGAAATCGGACTTAGAAAATATTCTAAAATAATTCCTATTGATGGTAGAGGCAAATACGAAGCGTAACCGAGGTGCAGTTCAAATATTTGATACAACATTTGACGAGAGGCTATTCTTCGTCGGCGAAAAACCTGGGCGTATGGAGCATCATTTTGTCTTGTTGGTACCAAATATCATTAGCACGTGGTTTCTGAAATAGTTATGACTCGCTGATGTCGAAAATATAGATCTTTGTCTAAGAAGCAAATCCAATTGAATGGTAAGAAATATACACACCGCTTCCAATTATGGCTGTTTTCATAGAGATACGGGAACTCAAATATAATTTGACGTCGGAACATCTCATAGCCAACACGCTTATTCGGCGATTGATGGCTTTCACCGGCAAATTTAATCGTTGAAGAGACAGTTGTGACAGTTTTAGCGATACAACAAGCCGTACCTGGTGACCATGGTGCCCTTTCCCTTGTCAGAGTTTCTCGGCCTTCGAATGCTGGAAACAAATTGTTGGTACCTGGTGATAACAATGAAAAACAAGATTTGCGGGCATAGAGAGGAACCCACATCGTCGGACATATCACAACTGAAGTGCTACATTCATTAAGTACGTTCTTTCGCTTCACACTCGTTGGTGGATGGATCGTTGCGTTAGAGCTTACTTGTTAATATGGTTCATTGATTGCCATTTAGAAATTGAGTATTATTAATATCCAAATATTTTCAGGCTGACAGTTCCTTAGTAAAGTAAAAATACTAGCGCAATTAGGTGAGTTCCGTAAGGGACTCCAACTCGCGCTCTCAGTGTCTGGCACCAAATCCTCAGGAGTAAATATATGCACTCTAAAGCACTCGGCTAGCCCAGCTTCCACAGAAGAAGATTTTTTTTTTAGTTTTTAGAAGCCATTAAAGCCGATAGTATAATTATGATGCCATTTAGAAAGTGAGTATTATATATATCCAAATATTCTGAGGATGACACTTGCTCAGCAAAGCACAAAATAGTGCGGGATATAAAGTTACTCTCTAAAAACACTTGAGTCAACAGTTCCACTCAAGTTTGAGTGAAATGTACCTGTTCACTCAAACTTGTGTTACTTTTCACTCAACTTGAGTTACTTTTCACTCAACTTGAGTTAAAACCACTCAAGTTCACTCAACTTGAGTGGGATGAATTTCCACTCTTATGCTTGAGTGTATTTAACTCAAGTTGAGTGAAAAGTAACTCAAGTTGAGTGAAAAGTAACTCAAGTTGAGTGAAAATTTCACTCAAGTATTGAGTGGGATGAATTTCCACTCTTACTTGAGTGAAATTTCACTCAACTTTTTTTAGAGGGTAGTACCGTATTATACACGAGATGGAACACCTACCCTCAGCGTCTGGTAAATGAAAGCGTTCTAAACCACTCAGCCACCTCAGTTTCCAAAAAAAGAGGCAGTTCCTGGATCGGAGTCCAGATTGCCTACATTACCCCCTTGATATAATAATGCCACAGATTCGAAAGCCGATAGTATAAAACTATGCTGTCATTTACTGTATTTACATTTGTTATATAGAATATTTTAATTGATTTCTGCTCGAGATTGAAGAATTATCGGGATGAGAGAATAATGGCCAGTGATATGGATTTGTTGATCGGACCTTCGAGATATGATTCCCATGTGATGTCTAGAAAAAATGTCTTAGCTGGCTTTAGTAGAATAGGACCAGATATTTTAGCGTTCCGACGTTCTTAACCGGCAAATTGGCATCATATCACGATGGTTCGATCACCCAATCCATATCACTGTCCATTATTCTTTCATTTAAATATGTATCCAATATATATATCTTAATTGACCATTCCGGGCAGGGAGGAGGGTGGCCATTATTCCCCCACGCCCGCTCTACCATATGCTCTGTCCCATCTCAGGAATGAAACAAAATTGAGAGATTACACTCCGTGACTTCATAGATTATCACAGTGGAGTCGCTTAGATCCTTTTTTACACCTCCAAAGAGCGGATCGCGGGAAAATAATTAATGGATGAACTGTAAAAAAACCCAAATAGTTTTAATCAAAACTTGATCAGAAATCCAACTTAGGAAATATTCTAAACTAATTCCTATTGATCGTAGAGACACACACGAAGCATAACTGTTACGCAGTAGAAATATTTGATACAACATTTGACGAGAGGCTATACTTGTTGGCGAGCACGGCAAGTGAGCCACCTATATTCACCCAACATGTTAATTAACCTTCTTCAAATTTATTAACAAATAATATTGAAAATAATGTAAGATTTAAACTGGGTTTAGGTCATTTAACTTCGCTCGAGAAACTGTCGCTCATATATTGAAGAAAGTCGCTCTTCGGTATAGATTTTACATTTTTTCCCGTTATTGTTTAGTATGCATTTCAGATTGGCGTTATAGTAACTTCTATGCTATTGAAAGTAAGAACGTCAAATTTGAATAAAATTTAAATATGAAGAATTACATAATTCTGCCTCAATTTGATAAGTTTGCTCCCGTTTCACAGTTATCCACCCCTATAATATGAAGGGTTGTTGTTTTCGAGATTCTTTTTAATTACTGAACTTTGAAACATAATAAACTCATTTCAAGAATGAATTAAAGAAAAAAACGGGACACACTTTAATATATTTGAAGAAAGTTTTATTTTTTCGGAATTTGAAATCTCAAATATATTTAAGGAATATCTTAGGACTATATGTATTTGTCACACGACAGTTAGCATCATTTTGGAATACACCTGAAAATAAACAAGTGAAAAAAAAACAAGATAGTTCCCTGCAATGGAAATGTGATCAACAGATCACTCCATTTAAGACCAAATCATTCAATTCTAATGAACACAAAATCAAAACTTGATTAGAAATCCAACTTAGAAAATATTCTAAAATAATTCCTATTGATCGTAGAGACACACACGAAGCATAAATGTTACGCAGTACAAATATTTGATACAACATTTGGCGAGAGGCTATTCTTGTCGGCGAAATGCACGTATGGAGCATCATTTTGTCGTGTTGATACAACACATCAATAGAAAGTGGTTTCTGAAATAGATAATTCTTGTTGATGTCGAAAATGTAGATCCTTGTCTAAGCAAACGCAATTGAGTGGTAAGAAATATACACACCGCTTCCAACTATGGCTGTTTTCATAGAGATAAGGCAACACAGATATAATTTGACGTCGTACGTCTTATTGCCAACACGCTTAGTCAGCGATCGATGGCTTTTACTGGCAAATTTAATCTGTGAAGAGACAGTTGTGACATCTTTAGCGATACAACACACCGTAGCTGGTGTCCGCGGTGCGCTGTCTCTTGTCTGGGTTTCTCGGCCTTTGAGTGCTTTAGACAGAAGGGGAAACTGATAGTTGGTACCTGGTGATAAAAATGAAAAAGAAGATTTGCGGGCATAGAAAGGAATCCACATCGTCGTACATATCACAACTGAAGTGCTACATTCATTAAGTACTTTCTTTCTCTTCACACTTTTTGGTGGATAGATCATTGTGTTAGAGCTTACTATTTAATATGATTCATCGATTGCCATTCAGAAATTGAGTATTATAATATCCAAATATTTTCAGGCTGACAGTTCCTTAGTAAAGCAAAAATACTAGCGCAAATTAGGTGAGTTTCGTGAGGAACTCGAACCCGCGATCTCATGGCCTTGTACCAAATTCTCATCAGTAAATGCAAGCGCTCTAAAGCACTCGGCTACCCCAGTTTCCACAGAAGAAATGTATTTTTAAGTTCTTAGAAGCTATTAAAGCCGATAGTATAACTATGATGCCATTTAGAAAGTGAGTATTATTTATATCCAAATATTTTTCAGGAAAGCACAAAATAGTGCGGGATAAGTTAGTACCGTTTTATACTCGAGATCGAACCCGCGCTCTCAGGGTCTGGCACCAAATCGCCAGCAGTAAAAGAAAGCGTTCTAACCCACTCAGCCATCTCAGTTTTCACAAAAAGAGGCAGTTCCTGGATCTGAGTCCAGATTGCCTACAATACCCGTCTGATATAATGATACCACAGATCCGAAAGCCGATAGAATAAAACTATGTTGTCATTTATTGTATTTACATTTGTTATATAGAATATTTTAATTGATTAAGTGATATAGATTCGTGATCGGACCTTCGAGATATGATTTCTATGTGATGTCTAGAAAAATGTCTTAGCTGGCTTTAGTAGAATAGAACCGGATATTTTAGCGTTCCGACGTTATTAACCGGCAAATTGGCATCATATCATGATGGTCCGATCAACCAATTCATATCACTGTCCATTATTCTTTCATTTAACTATGTATCTAATATATATCTTAATTAACCAATCCGGGCAGGGAGGAGGGTGGACATTATCCCCCCTCCCCCCCCCCCGCTCCACCACATGCTCTTTCTCATCTCAGGAATGAAAAAATGAGAGATTACACTCCGTGACGTCATAGATTATCACAGTGAAGCCTATTTTTTTTACACCTCCGAAGAGCAGATCGCGGGTGATTAATTAATGGATCGACTGTAAAAAGACAAATAGTTTGGTTAGAAATGTTTACACTTATCAGCACTAGTTCGATGCGGGAATCATATATTTATATGAATATACTGAAAACTAAATTTATCGGAGTCAGTTATGTCAATTAAACCATATTTATCCAAATTACTGATATAAGGGTATACAAAAGCACACTGGAGATTGGTCATGGAAGATCACGATCTGATATAATTTCATATGGAACACTGGATAATTGCAGTATCTGAAATAGTTGTCAGACAGCTTCATTGCTAATCAACAATGGGTATATCTTATCAAAAGTTATATTTTCTCTATACATTGAAGTATCTACATGTACGTCTGATCAAAATTAGAGAATCAGATCACCCAATATTGAATTAAACTGGTCAATTTGAATTGCTTATTTCAGACCCTGTATTTGAGAATAATGAATGTGGGATGAAAAACAAAATCATCTTCGTCACAACGTGTCACCGCGTTCCGGCTTATTTTCTGATATATTTATCACAGTTTCCATTATTTCTCTGATGAGACTGTGACTCATATCGTGCTCACAGGAACACTGAGTGCGCTATAGAATACAACTGAAGAGATTTGGCGAGAATAACTAGTTTATCGACAGAGCAAACCTAGGATGAGTGCACTGCGTATACATTGTACCATGGGGTCATTGTGGGATTAACGATTGGTATTTGTCAACATAACATTAGTTGTTGTCTGGTGTTTATTTTGTCTCGCGTTTATATTTGCAGATTTACCCAGGAAGACATTTATCGTAATTTCGATTAAGTTGTTGTAACACTGGACGCAACATTAGGCACAATTTACCCGGCCTGCCGTTCATATCGGAAACACGGGTCATCCCAGGTCAATATCCATGAAATTATCAATTGAGAATTATCAATTGAGTGTATGTTGATAAAATGGGCTTCCGTTTGACTACCGATTAATCTGTTCAGTGGTATTTTACTCATCCACACTGTCAATAATTTCCACGAACAGCACTTTGTTAGCTCAAAATTTATTATTATTTTATGCCGTTCTTATGGTCGGCTGGGAATTGAAGTGAGGTCTTTAACATGGCACTGAGTGGCTGTCTTATTTTCGTTTATTAACGGACAAAAATGCATTACCATCGACGGGAATTATGTCAAGCGTGGCATTTTGTGTGGAATTACAAAATCAATGTATGTCCCTAATACTTATGTCCCTCGCCAATACAGCCTTGCAACTTCAAACTCGATGGCTGCGCTCAATTGAATTTCATAGCCATAATTATACACAACATGGTCTTATTCCTAAACTAACCCACGTAAAAGTTGCATGATCTTGCATAATACTCACTGGAAAAACATTTGTCGCATTTTACATTAATACAAACAAATACAGTGTATTGTCTCGGATCGTGTGGTATTTTGTGAAATTTTAATGGTTCGGTAACGGTGGTTTGTCAACTACGTTATGTCCAGTTTCCGATAATACTTTTTTTTCCAGCTGAAATTCTGACGTCTTTATCATATGAATGTTATAGCTACCACACTCTATTCTTCGTTATGACCAGGGGAGGTATCTCTAAATTGAAGGAAATCAGGCCTCTGCCACCTTAAATGGTAAATTATACTGGCATCTGTCTTGGCTGCAATACTATTATTTCATTTCACTTTGACTATAGCTTGAACATTTCAATGAATCCCTCTCGGTTTGTTTGTTATAGGCTATATGTCTAAATGGTCTGAAGAACACGGATCCATCAATTATGAAATAAAAAAGTTTACAGGGAAATTAACGAAAATACGATCGCTTTCTAAATAACAATGAAGATACCTTCTTAAATAAAAACAAATGTTCGCCAATGTAACCGTTTAATTTAAAATTGCGGCAGCTCACGTGTATGAGAGGTCAAAAATCTCTATTTTATATCCGGGAATAAATTATTAATGTACATCAGGGAATAAATGATTTCCTGTGTCCAACCAAAATGTATGTTAAAAACTTGACATTTTCTGCAATTTATTGGATTTTTTTAATTGGCACACTTATTAAACAATGACGACCAGAAAGCACGCCGCACCTGTTCAAGGAATCAACTTGAAATAATCGAAAAACCAATCCAATACAGAATGCTCTAACCTTTGAATGAACGCTTGCTTCTCCCTACCATGTGGTACATGCCCCCTGATCTCAATTCCAGAATATTCCCCTGTTTAACAATTTGACACTGTAACACATTACAGAGATACGTTGTCACATACCATCCACTGGACAAATTCATAACGCGTTATATTTGAATTTATATCATGGTATACATTAACCCTGTCTGACCTGGGCTCTTGGGACCTGTCCATACCCCACCAGATATGGCTCTATTGTATAGTCTTGTTTTAATTGTATGTAAGTTTGCTTGAAGGGTTACTTTGCACACTCAGAGTAAATAAATTTTGGAAAAGAATTGACAGTTCCGATTTGGCCATGGTAACTACTAATTCCTCAGAAAGGTTGATCTCCAAAAGATCCCAAACCTCAATTTCTGAAGTGAGAACTTTTACTTTTTGCAGTCAACATGGTTTATTGTTTATAAAGAGTGCTCTACTAGACTGAAACGCATCGTACAATAATCGAGATTGGGGTATATTATTTAACCTTTGCATATATTTTATCAAATTTGTCATCACAGCTTGAGCAATGGGATAGCTGCCAAGTTCTGCCCGCACAGCCCAATTCGATTTGCCAGCGCCCACAACATACTGTGAAATAAAATAGATTTTGCCCAATTTTCCTTGACGAAAGGCAGGAATGTTGAAGTTAAATGCCATCGTGAATATACCCATGAACCTCTCTACTCGGGGGGTTCTGCAAGTAGGATCAAATGACTTCAATATGATCAACCAAATAGTCGCAGACGGTCAGTTTTTATTTTTTCATTATTATTATTTTTTTTACTTTTTTTGTCGTTACGGAGATAAGGATAAAGTTTGGTAGGGCGGCCATAATGGCTCCCCCGGACCTGGTAGGGTTAATGTATACCATGATATAAAATAGGGAGTTTTGACAAGGTTCGTCTGGCTACCAGATACATTTGGCTACCGTGCATATATTTTATTGCGTCACGAATATCTCTTGACTGTTTCACAAATTTTACAAAAATAATCTTTTTGTTTAAGCTGTTTTTTTATATACTGTTTCCCCGTTTCATCAGTTCACATATATCGACAGTAAAAAAACCTATTTACACATATAATAATATAACTGTCTTGTACCGGAAAACATTATAACAGTTAAGGTCCGAATGACTTTGAAAGAGAGAGAAAATTATGACCCCTTTTCCCCCTATCCCCAGGCAACATCCCCCCTTTTCCCTCTCACCTTTTTACCCCCCACCCCACCCATCCTTAAAAGAAATATGGACATGTCTAAAATCTACGACGTACAATTACATGTCACTATAATAATACATATTTCATTGATAAATAAAACATACTTTTTCAATTTTTCTAACAAATCTTGACTCCTTTTACTGTTTTGTTGTTATTTTTCCAAATCTGTGAATGTCATAACCTGCATTTTGAATTAACGGCTGTAGAACGCAAAAAACCCCACTTATTCTCAAATGAGTTCTGTTTCTTATATTGGTTGATACTTCAAGAAGTAGCGCATCCGCAATTTGTCTGAGATCAGGCAAAACGTTGAAATTCTCAGAATGAACCGGACATCTTTAAAGATGTAATCAGATGTAATCAGCCAATGGAATTGGGGAAATTTTTTAAATCTGAACTGCGCTCTTTCCACATCAAAGCGTACTAACCTATCATAGTCTTCATATTCGACAATAGCGCGGTCAATGTACACAGTAAAGCTAAGAGCATCAATCACATAAATTTGAATAAAATCCCTCGGCTTCGACGAACTTCAGTCTCGCCATAGCATGCACAACCAACTCATCTGGAATCGCCTTGACGTCAGTTATACGACACTCCCAATTATGATGTCGTCCAACAGGCAGTATTGACACCCACTTTAATCGTGTCGTTACAATGTTGACAATCAAGCAGCCATACGGTGCGCTTCGCCGTGGCCGTCGGAGATAAATAAACGGCATGCATTAATATTTGTTATGAGCTATTTCTCCAGTTTTTCTTATGAACGCCAGTTGAGAATGATATGGTCATATATATTTCATTCTGTACCTTTTTTATATTGTAATCCTCACAATAAGTGGAGTTACAGAAAACTTGATGACAGTCTAGATTTTTAGGATGATTGCATCTTTAAATATAGATATATAATATATCTATTTAGGATGTAATAAATTGAGATGCATTGAATCAACCTGCTATAGCGGTTTATTGATATATTTCTATATCATACAGAGATCAGGTATGGCAGAACAATGAATCTGTGCCCATTCGGGTTTTGTTTGGCTTGACATGATATGATTTTTTTAATGACTTTATTCTACCGTTCCAAAACACATGTCGCTGGGAAACTGATGACGCGACGATGGTACACAGTTGAAAATTCCTTCGCGAATAATTTGTTTTGTAACAAGTTCCAATCTAGATATGTTGAATGAGACACTTTTCCAAAGAATTTGGTGGAGAATGTGGGGTCTCTAATATCCTCCGTATTACTCTAAAGTTGTATCTGTTCATCAAAGTTCCATATTATTATAACCAGGAACGAAGTCCACATGTACCCAGATGATCCAGAATATCGGAGTAAGGATCAATTTGAACCAGCTGTGGGACACAGAGAGTTGTCTAATCCTATCGATGTTATCAATGGTAAATATTGGCAGGTTTGCACTCGCATCATTGTTCGATCTGCGGTGGGTATAAAAACAAAAAAACTGACGTGACAGGAACGTGTACACGGGAAACAAAAAAAAACAATAGACGGGACCCCCAGTGTTATTTGTTAGCCGGCAGGCAGTCACAGCCTTCTTGTTTCTGACAACCGAAAACTGGATGTCTTGGCGTAGTTTTTTTTGTTTATTTTTGTCTTCAGTCACGGTATGAAAGTACTTTTCGCCCCAAATATTATTGAATAAATCGGTAAAAGACCGGGATTTGATTGAGAGTGGATATGTTCCCTTTTGACGGACTGAGTTGTTTCTCTTTGTGAATAGCGATGACCTACAAACTCTAAGTGCTTGACGAAGAGAGTCCGAAATATAATACTATAATAATAATATAATTGAATAACTAGGTATGTGTGCTTGTGTGTTGGGAGGGGGGGGGGTGATTTTCGAGACTTAAAAACGGCTTTCAGAATAAGACATGGTATTTCATTTGAGCATTTCTCAAACATATTTCTGGTATCTTATGTCGACCCGCTTTTTTCATCCTACGCTGAAAAAACTCGCCAATTTCAATCTGACGCGTTCGTGGGTCTATTATCACTATTACATCATCAGTGGTTTGTCAACGACCGACGATGGATCGCCGTTGTCATTGTGATGCGTTATGAAAACCAAACTAAATTCAGTATCAATGCTGGGGACGTTTACGTCATTGAATATTATCTTGACAATATTTTTCTAATGTTTTAGGCAGCATAAATACGTGGGAACGGGAACTACATGTAACTCAATCAACTTTAATTAAAATATGCATATTTAGTTCATACACAGAGGCAAGCTCTACCAGGCATTCACTACGTTTTGCTTCGCGCCTCTCCGTTTAGCGCTGTCAGGGACTCATGGATTGTGCCGGAGTTGATCCGAGGTCATCTGTCGTGAGGGTAAACGAATATGGCGAATTGATATCGGCCACTATTCACCGATGTATCTTTCCACAGTATATAGTTATATTATAAAATTTTAAAAAGCTACCTTCAAACCAAGCGGCATTGGCGTTTTGAAATATATTAACCCTACCAGGCATTTGCCCCCCCCCCCCTACAAAACTTTCTGTGCTATCTTCGGAACGAAAAAAAAATGAGAGCTGACACTCCGTGACTTTGTAGTTTATCATATTGGACTCATTTTGAACCGATTTGCATAACCTCCCGAGAAGATGATCATGGGTAAATTCAAGATGTCGTCCACGTGGGGTACCAAAAAAGTGATGTTTTCGTAATGTTTCTTCAAAATTTGTGCTATTGCGAGATGAAAAGTGGGCAAAAACTATTTTATTTCACATCACATTAATATTTACTAGTTATCATGCACTTCTTGCGAAGGAATTGCATAAATAAAAAATTGGAAAATCGACCAAAATTACGTTTTTGAACATGACGTCGCTGTGATGTCATCAAAGCGGCCATCTTGGATTTTTCACATTTTCTGATAGAGCTCGACCCAAGGGTATAGTGTGGTAAGTTTCAACTCCCTAGCTCAAGGGGTAAAACGAGAAATCCTGAAGGATCTTGGCGCCCACCATTGTCCGATAATTGTAAGCTAATGACAAGAGGATCTTTTTGTCCATTGTTACTAAGAACAAAAGATTGGTTCGTAATTTTGTTTGCAGAATTTCGAATTTGGGCGAAAAAGATCGAAAAGGAGACACTGAAAAACACCAAGATATTATCTTCCTGAGTTTCAGGAGTTTCAAGATTTCTAGAAACTGCACTTTATGTCGGTTGTTATAGTACAAGTGAAATGAGCAAAGTTTGTCTGAAAATGAATGTCCGGAGAATCCTTCTTCTTCGTTTTGTAGTATTTTTTTTTCTTTCTTTGCACGTGTCATCATTGGGTACTGGAAGCGAAGACAAATCTCGTAGACACTTTGGCATGAGCTATGAAACATACTTAAGACTCTTAAATTAGGAAGGAATGCTAATTCTGTTCTGTTTACTGGGCTAGTTTGAGATATCTCTTTCAAGATACCATGCTCGAAAATCCTGATTATCTCCCTTGGATCGAAACACGCAGACGTTAACAGTTGTCCAGTTGTGACGTTGTGTCACAAGAGTTACGTCCCTTCATGCAGCCGGCCCGTCGGCAGATGAAACGGTGGGACAGTTCACTTGCAACGATATGGGCTCAGGTAAACTGATTTAAAATTTGAAGAAATCCATTTTAATTCGGAATCATTTGAACTCCTTGATATAAAAGGTGAAGGTATGGATATTCTCTATAGTAAATATATAGAATATACCCCACTGTTTGAGCCGCCAACTCTTGTGATGCAACTCATGAATATTGTTTTAATTTGAAGCGTAACTTGGATTTTCAAATCGGATCAAAAAAGGTATCTTGCACAACTAGGCCCATGTGGGACCTGTGTACCAAATTTCAGAAAGATCCATGAAGTAGTTCCTGAGAATTCACGATAACAATGATTCAAGGTGAAATTAAAGATGGCAAGCTGGCGGCCATGTTGGATTTTCGAACCGGACCAAAAAGGTATTTTGTACAACTTGACCACAAGGGGAACCCGTGTACCAAAGTTGAAAAAGATCCATGCAGTACTTCCTAAGAAATCACGCTAACAAAGTTTCATGGGGGAATCCATGATGACCGCCTGGTGGCCATATTGGATATTCAAATCGGACCAGAAAAGATATCTTGCACAACTAGGCCCCAAGGGGAACGCGTGTACCAAATTTGAGAAAGATCCATGCAGTAGTTCATAGGAGAAATCGCAACAAAGTTACATGGGAAAATCCAAAATTGTCGCCTGGTAGCCATATTGGATTTTCGAATCAGAACAAAAAAATCTTGCACAACTGGACCACAAGGGGAACCTGTGCCAAACTTGAAAAAGATCCATGCCGTACTTCCTGAGAAATCATGATAACAATGTTTCATGGGGAAATCCAAGATGGCCGCCTGGTGAACATATTGGATTCTTGAATCGGACCAGAAAAGGTATCTTGCACAACTAGACCCCAAGGGGAACCTGTGTACAAAATTTGAGAAAGGTCCATGGAGTAGTTCCTGAGAAATCGCGATAACAAAGTTTCATGGCGAAATCCAAGATGGCTGCCTGGTGGCCATATTACATTTTCGAATCGGATCGAAAATGGTATGTTGCACAACTAGACCCCAAGGGGAACCTGTGTAACTAATTTGAGAAAGATCCATGCAGTAGTTCCTGAGAAATCGTGATAACAATGTTTCATGGCGAAATTTAAGATGGCTGCCTGGTGGCCATATTGAATTTTCGAATCGGACCAGAAAAGGTATCTTGCACAACTAGACTTCAAGGGGAACCTGTGTACCAAATTTGAGAAAGATCCATGTAGTAGTTCCTGAGAAATCGCGATAACAAGGTTTCATGGGGAAATCCAAGATGGCCGCCGCGTGGCCATATTGGATTTTTTTAATCAGACCAGAAACGGTATCTTGCACAACTAGACTCCAAGGTGAACCTGTGTACCAAATTTGAGAAATATCCATGAACTAGTTCCTGAGAAATCTCGATAAGAATTGTTTCCGGACGGACGGACGACGGACTACAGACGAAAAGCGATTTGAACAGCCCACCATAATGAGGAGCCATTTCGGTCCAACAGGCTTGAACAGGTCCCAAAAAGACCAGGCCAGATAAGGTTAAATAACTGTTAAGTGTATTTCAAGATAAATACACGTTTCGTATTCAGTAAAACAGATAGAACAATTCTTGGTTTATGCAAGAATCCTACAGAAAATGGCGCGACCCCTACAGGGGTAAATGGAGCCTAGCGCAAAGCACCCTCAGAGAGGATGACACAGGTTTTGCTAGGGACAGAATGCCAGCCAGATACTTGTATATAAAAACGTATGATCTTGTATTACTGGCCTCATCTCTGTGGCAAAAATGTATGTGAGTCACACACCCAGGTACATGTAGTATCCATCCCACATATGATTTTTGCATATGATCTTCCACCCATTCAATTTTAACTGTTTCCATCAAATAACGGCTCTAAAACGGCACAAATTAGTACTACATTAAATTACCCGACGTATCAGACATCTTCTGGGTGATAACTGTGTAAAAATGAGAGAAACTGCTTAACTATTTCTTCACAATCAACTGTGTAACAAAGCTGTTGTTGTCTTCCTTTGTTCAAATTTCACCCGGCGTTTATTATTAAACGCCAAAAAACAGCCCATAATTATTCTGTGATATTTGGGTTGTAATAAATGGATTATTGGATAAGATAAACTGATTATATTATCACAGCTTTTGGTCAGGCTATTCATAGGCCTATTATATCATCGCTCTCAAATATTTGTATCTAATGCCGCTCCAGCCGGTGCTTGGGACCATGTGACCATACCCTTCAAGATGTCCACATGAACACCTACAATAAAATCGAGGCTGGGATACAAGTCAGCG
>JAVTVY010013271.1:0-55269 GCA_036873755.1 Hanleya hanleyi | reverse complement strand
AAATGGTATGGAGGGGGGAACTAATGACGGGCGCCTGACTGCTGGATATTCATCAGATTATCGCGTATTATCTTGGCATAAGCCTCGTGGATCAATCCAGAATCGCGGAGAAGAGGGTGTAATTGAGAAATTGTGGTTTTGTCTGAGTCAGTTTTCTGTGTAAATGTTTAATATCTTTAATACATGAGATTGTTATTCCCACATTTTTCATAATTTTTGGGGGAAATCTGCTCGACAGTCTACCAAATCAGATACGGCAGATAGGGTCAACCTCCGAAATATTCGAGCATTGTGTGTTTACCTAGAGTACCTTTGTTTGATATTGGTCAATTTCATCCAACGGTTATCCGGTTTGAATTCCATGCCTTAACATAAAATGTTAATTTTACACCATCTGCCGGACAAGAGGACAGAACATAGTTTGGATGGTTTGCAACGTATTCAGGATCATCGTGTCACTATATGGTAAAGATAGTTTTCAGAAGGTTAAAAATTTAAATTACGGCTTCAATTCGGACGTACAAACGAAATCCGAGTTTTAGAAATTTAGAAAAGCTTTATACCATTAAATTTGTTGACATATAGTCAGATCGCGTTTTGAAAGGAGAGGCCAAACTATCCATTGGCAACTGTCAGCTATTAAATATCTGTGTTTACTTTACATATGTAATTAAATTTGGGCATCCTCTTTAATTAGATAGTGCTTCAATATAAGACTATTATTCGAGATGCTTTACGATCAACTTTATTTGCGTCCGAAAGTTAACGAAGCCCCCCAATCGGTTGAAAAGTGATATCTAAATTCAGAGAAACCTGGCAAATTCTTGCGTCCTTGAACGAAGGGGAACATTCAGGGATTAGGGAGGGATGCCTTCTATTACTTTTGACCTATCACATTAACTGGAACCCATCTACTTTACTGAGCGCTATATGAATTGTTGATGGGTTTAAATTGCTCAAATTCATGCTTTATTTACGCAAGGAAATGACATAATCTTGGGTGGTATTAAACTGATTGATCAATGTTGTGGACCTTCCAATAGGCAAATGAGCTACTCATGAAAACAATACACATAATGGAGATTTATGGGAACTAAAGTATCTTTACCTTTCTTGATTGAGACAGATTCAGATACCGGTTTTTATGCAAGACATTAACTCGTACTGGTCAAATATTCCGATCAAATTGTTTTAGCAGAGCAATTGTCTCTTTTCGTAACTTACAGACCCCGCGATGTTATGACAGTCAACGCTGACGCCACATTTATCAAGAGTGCTTGGAAACCATGGGATTTTTTTCTCGCGATAAAAGAGGTTTGCACGATCGAGTTGATTGGTTAAAACGTACGTAAAAATCCTAATTTCATAAACACGACGGAAAAGTTAGAAGTACTCAATTGAAAGGTCTCTCAAAAACAATATTGCTTTCCAGGTTTACTTTATTGTAGGCCTACTGACCACATTTTCCGGCAGGTTAAATCATACCTCTGTATTGATCCAAAGCTGAATGTAATTGTGGTGAGCCTCGTTTCCATGTCCGTTGCATGTAGATCTAGTAAGGTTATTTCACAAGCCAGCGGAAGCCAAAGTCTGCTGTAGGAGGATCAGTTTACATCGGTCATACTAATGATGTTACGTCGATGGATATGTCTATGGAGGCCCCTGTTTCATCCGGCCGTGTCTTATTGGCTCTTGAAGAGTAACTCCTGTACCGATCAAGGCCAACAATAGGGATGCGATGTGGATATGAAATGTAAATCGAGAATTTGATTGAAATCGTCCGTGCAGAAAATATATTTTGTACGCAGCAGTGAAAGGTCAGCACTAAAGTCGACGACACCATGCAAACTTCAATATACTTGAGCAGGCGTAACACAGCTACTTCGATAAAGAATTGAAATCGTATACCATGTTCGTGCGTATAACCAATACATTGGATGAAGATGGAAAGTTCGAGCGGAATTTGTCAAGCATCAACCTTCTTGATCAGGAGATCACGGTACTAGTATGACATGTGTGCTTGTGAGCGGATATCCGTGAGGACAGCTTTCCATAGACAGATTGGTTCGAATGAAAAAATAAAACAAATAAAACATCTTTGATGTGCTCATGAGTAAAACGGAAAATAACAGTAATCCGCATAGACTGGAACCTCACTCATCACTTCGGATTTGGATATCAGTTTTAACATAGGCATTACCTGTTGAAGGCCGATCCGCAAACAAAATTATTTTTTTCTGATAAAATTGGTCCGACAAAGCGGATTACACTTTCCGAAGCTCTTTGTGAAAATCAACGCTAACGGCACTTGATCGAAAGTGCTTGGAAATAGTTTTTTGTTCTCTAATCTTACTAATAGTCCAGTTTCTTGCTCTTATATTGATAGACATTCTGTACATTCTGTGCTAAGTTCACATACGGCAGAATCTAACGGGTAGTCATGTAACACAAGTTGTCAAGTCTTATAGATTGGTTTATTGGTTGATCGATTGATTGAAGACAAACAAATTTTTCGTGCGCTGAATGATCATAAATTCCCCTCCACCGAAAAATGCATTCTGAGATATCCCACTCGAACATGATCAGGCGATGTAGAATCGACCATACACGATTAACTCACGAACATTTACTAAAAAAAAAGAGTCAGTCCCAAGGTGTATTCCATGCCAAGAGGATCTCACAGTGAAACATATTCTTATCGATTGTATAGATTTTAAGATTGTAAGAGATTCTTTTTATCGAGTGACTGCTTTGGGAAATCTTTTTGGTCGACTGTGTCTTAGGTTATTCGAGAGAAATCGGTTTGTTGCATAAGTTTTAATGTTTGTATGTTTTAATGTGTTGGATTGCTAATTTATTAACTTGAATACTTAGCATTTTGTTCGATCGTCGCTATATAGCTGAAATATTGCTGAACGCGACGTTAAACCTGAATTCTCTCTCTCTCCCGTACTAGTTTATACAGTTTTTGTGTCAAGGTGAAGAATTCCTTAATTATCGTTTGAATAAATAACTAAATAGAGAACATAATTGAATGAGGTAATCAGTCCAAATATTACAATCGGTTCAGCGGGCTCCAGTCAATTAGAGTAGAATGGCAATGTTAAGTTTTCTGAGATGTAGAGATGTTCTCTCAATTTAACAATTGTTACAATTTATGCCAATCTGAATATCCAAGCGGTGGCACTACAAAGAACACTGTCTATGGTCGAACCCTAATTTCCGTCCGACATTTACCAGTGATGTTTTGTCCCAGCAGCCATATAGGCCTTAACATACCTTAACCAAAGGAATGGTGAGAAGCTATAACATAAAACCTGTTCTCTTGTTTAATTGACGTAAGCAACCGGAGAACAGAATACCGAGCGGTTGTTGGGGTGGGTGATCTAATGACTTGTAAGTATATCGTAAACATCCAGTCGTCTAAAGATTTTAACCCTATCTGGCCTGGGCGATTTGGGGTGTACCGCAGCCCCTGGGGGGGGGGGGGCGGAAAGTGCCCCCCCTATATATTTTCGCTATCGCTAAGGCTAGAGGGCTGAAACTTACTACACTATATCTTTGGGTAAGCTCTACAAGAAAATGTAAAAAGATCCAAGATGGCCGCCATGATGACGTCACTGACGTCATTTTCAAAAAGAGCATTTTGGACGATTTTTCGGTATTTTTTATATTTGCTTTTTCTTCGCAAAAACTGCATGATAAATAATAACATGATATAAAATAAAATAAGTTTTACCACTTTTCCATACAAAAAAGCTAAAATTTTGAAGAAATATAACGAAAACATCACTTTTTCTGGTACCCCACATGGCCGCCATTTTGAATTTACCCATGGTCCTCTGCTCGCGAGGTTATGCAAATAGGCTCAAAATGACCGCAATATGATAACCTATAACGTCACGACGTTTCGGCTCTCCATTTTTTGGCGTTCCGGAGATATCGCAGAAAGTTTGGTAGGGGGCATTTTGGCCCCCCCTCCCCCAGGCCTGGTAGGGTTAATGGGGGAAGGGGGGGAGAGGAAACAAATCAGGGGGGTGTTTTTTGGTGATGCTAAGACATATGGATTCAGTAAAATGCATAGAATCGCGTTGAATCAACATGCTGAATTTTTGCGTAATTTTTGAAGAAATATGGCGAAAACATCACTTTTCTGGTACTCCCCCATGGCCGCCATTTTGAATTTACCCATGATCCTCTGGGTCATGCAAATAGGCTCAAAATGACCCCAATATGATAGTCTAAAAAGTCACGGAGTTTCAGCTCTCAATTGTTTGTCGTTCCGGAGATAGGAGCAAAAAACCAACGGGGGGGGGGGGCGGTAAGTGTCCCTTCCCACTCCCCCCAGGCCAGTTAGGGTTAATTTACAAATGACGGCTTCTATTGGGACATGTAAATGAAATTCAAGTTTTAGCAGTAAGAAATGCTCATGTAAATTTGTTGAGATATATTCAGAACAGGATTTGAACGGAGTGGCCACACTATCCATTGGCAAATGTCATCTATTAAATATTTGTCCATTTTACATATATCTCATTAAATTTGTACTATGTCGCCACAAGGGAGGTATGCTGGAATTAGTCTTATTTGGTTTTCAACCAGATTATCAGACTTTTGTTGGATCTGCTGACACGTCGTTAAAGATATTCGTAATTGGATACATCCTCAATAGAAAACCCGAATTGATGAACATATTACCGGATTTTACAGCTAGCTGGCTGCTATTCCCTAAAGCTTTCCTGTTTTCTTACACTTGCAATCAGTTTATATAGAACATTAAGTGTTGATATATGGCATCTATAATCAGTTAACGTTTCCGTACGATTTTATCTTATCAAGAACACTTCGATTTCATCAAGTTGCTTATGGAGGGACTGTCAGTTGGTTTCTCTTATCAGGCCACTAAATCACGAAATTACGATCTAATCAGACGGTATCTAATAATGTTTATTGGTGATTAGGTTCTGTAATATCCCTTGGAACGGTCCCCAATCTTGACAGATGGCGATCAGGAATTGAAATGATTCTACTATTTACCATCACTCCTGCTACTGACGACAAGAGTTATTGGGCGAAATTGAATTCATTCGGATATTTACAAGCCTCTGGGGCCAGTATTCCTTCTAATCAATACTCTCATATTGCCAACGAATGCCATACAACACAGGTGCAGCCCCTGTCTTCATAGCTGTATTCTAGTTTTACTACAACGTTACTTGTGAACCCCAGCAGGAACGATCTTGACAAATAATTAGCATCCAACAAAAATTACGATACAAAAGTTATATTTTTAACGACTTACAGTTCTCCCAGGCTAGATATTCACACACGCGCTTGCATTTGTCTTTTTTCTTGTGAGAACTATTTACATGATCATTATTAAAACTTTATTTCGCCAGAATTGCAAAAAATATGAATATACTGACCGAGAGATCGATGTCTGAAGTTATCTAAATTTGAATGCATGTCTATACCTTAAAATGTGTCTAAATTTTCAAACGTTTATTTTTCGAGAAATTTTCATTCAATTTTTGACTCTGTCTAGTAGACCAAACCATCAAAAAGATCATGGTACCTCAGTTTTCTGAATTTTGGATATTTTTCTGAGGAATCTCATGTTTTTTTTCATTTGAACAAAATTGAATAAAATGTGATGGTCACACATAAAGCATGAATATCTCAGCAACCAGAACACTATTGGGAAAACTGGAGCACCGCTATTATATTTAACCGGTTCAAAACGACCATGTCGAATTTCATAATATCCGTGATGAGTAGTTTTAAGAAATGAACGATGTTCTTTATAAATTTGAAGAAATGAACGAAGTAATGGAAATAAATCGATTAACATATTAAAGGCTATTAACTGATATTGATGGCTCCGCCACAGTGGTTATGAGACACAAGGGTGAATGACCAGTTTAAAGTGGACCAGCTTAAATTTTGCCGCTCATCATAAGATTTTAAAAGTTAAAATTTCACAGAAAACATTTCTTCGACAAAATAATCTTGCTCAGAGAAAGAATCGATATATTATAGTTTGGACCCTCAGGGGGGATGAAAGTCCTTCATTGCAATTCTGTCACGTCAGAAATGCTGACGAATTTATACGTTAACACAGCTGATGCAGATGTGAGGCAAGAGTCAGATGAGACGTTCAGTAGACATCCATCGCACAGAAATAATGTCCCCTCCATAATCGAAAGGCCTTATTAGTAGTACTGGGAGACTGCATAGGTAAATTCTTAAATTAAAAAAAAAGGGCCCTGGAATGTCCTTCCTTAATTTATATTACCTCGACAAGTTTGTAGGCTTGATATATGCTGGAGAAAGACATGGATATAACGGAACAGAACATTTGCATACTTACAGGTAATTATCTTGCCATCATCAAAGAAAATATCTCTTAATGCAATGACCACAACAATGCATGTGTTTATGACATTTCTATATATGTCGTATTTATACGTAATCCATACTCTAAAAAATGATATAAATCTCCTTCAAACCATGACACTTTTAACGAGTTTGTTCATATCCATAAATCCATACCGTTGACCAGTATTCCGCCTTACGTGATCTGGCAATCATTACTGCATATGCTAATTTGTCTATTATCGTATAATCTAACGGCGTTTATTCGTAGAATTAGAGTTTTGTGAAAATTGTGTTATTTTGATTGCTGCAATAGGAATATTTGACCTTATATCCTTCAAATATCCTCGCTAATAGCTTCAAAATTAGTCATAAAAAATATTTGAACTTTCAGATTTCTATAATATACCTTTCAAGGAAATTAGGCTTCTTCATTTTTTTTCCCTGATTTTGTCCTATAATTTTATAACAGTTCAATGTTCAATAATTCGAAAATCTCAAAGAGGCGACCCTCTTCAACGAAATCACGGATATCTTTTGTAAGGAGGCAAACTTAGAAAAGATGAGGCAAATGTTATTTTGTTCTGTATATGTAGAGTGTTAGGTTCAAATTTCATGTCTTTTCGCCAGATAGCAAGCGTTATTAGAAGGGTAGTCGGAATTCTTGTAACGCAGTAAACAAGCAAAACCCGCTGAAGTGTGATTTTTCTTCAATTTATGACGGATAGATCCTTCAATCAAGTTAACTGACTTATAACCCAGTCTAAATCTGACCTAATTGGCAATATCATTTGTTAAAATGTTTGAAGAAAGTTAATTACCTGATCATTTAAATCGTCATGTGTTAAATGAACATACGTGGATTACCTGCAGTGATCGTCGAGTCATCCAGTCTTAAGTGATACATCCAGCCATCTTGTCGGAGAGCTTACAAGATAATTTTCTGTATAAAGAAATACTTTTTTATTCTTTTCATTTCACCAACCCAAAGAGTAAGGGTTAGGGATACCGTAACCTTAAACACGAAAAAACTGAAACTAGAGCCTATAGGCTATTATATGTACACATGTATAACAGGACTTGCATACAGAAATTCCATCAAATAGTCTGATTTGATAGGACTGGAACGAACTAATAAATGCGCTGAATTGCTCACAGTAGAGTTGATTTCAATTGAACTAAATTATCAGCACTTTTTTTTACCAGCTAAAAGTAGGCCCCATATGAAAAACACTCATGGCACCAGCCCCATCAATATGTAATGTCTTGTCGAATGGTATAAGCAAGTACACTGAGTCTCCCCCTTCACCAACAATAACAAATTATAGAAAGATTTTAATCAAGATAGGAAAATACACGAGTACTACAACCAACAGTATTGGAGTAGAAGTCTAAATCTGATAAGCAACTGTGAGCATAGATATATGCAGGAATATTCATAGAGCTATAATGGAATATTCACAGAGATTTCCAAGTTATATAATATTGATTATTCATATCATTATGCAACTACTGTTTTGAGCATGAGGCATCAGAGGTCTAACAATCTAGACCAAGATGTTTTTATGGGTGTTTGGATGCATAGTATAGAGTTATGGCATTTATATACACTTTTGTATGAACCACTGATTGGGCTTACTAAAATTAATTATTAAAAAACATGCGGAAGTGAAGCTTATAGCCATCTTTTCCGGCAAACGGATGCAGTAGTTTTATACAATTTGGATAAAACCAACGATGTTCTTTGAGTTACCGCACCTTCAACAATACTATTTTCTGCAAATAAAACAAAGTATCAAAACTTTTAGACCCAATGTTCAAGTTCATAATTTTGGCAAAATTTTGAGAGGGAAATGTGTAATTACAACCAAAATATTTGCAAAAAAAACCCCCAGGGATGATACAGTGGCAAATTCCAGGGATGATACAGTGGCAAACCCAGGGATGATACAGTGGTAAACCCCAGGGATGATACAGCGGCAAACCCAGGGATGATACAGTGGCAAACCCAGGGATGATACAGTGACAAACCCAGGGATGATACAGTGACAAACCCAGGGATGATACAGTGACAAACCCAGGGATGATACAGTGACAAACCCAGGGATGATACAGTGGCAAACCCAGGGATGATACAGTGACAAACCCAGGGATGATACAGTGACAAACCCAGGGATGATACAGTGACAAACCCAGGGATGATACAGTGACAAATCCAGGGATGATACAGTGACAAACCCAGGGATGATACAGTGACAAACCCAGGGATGATACAGTGGCAAACCCAGGGATGATACAGTGGCAAACCCAGGGATGAT
Source organism: Hanleya hanleyi (assembly GCA_036873755.1). Taxonomy (NCBI): domain Eukaryota; kingdom Metazoa; phylum Mollusca; class Polyplacophora; order Lepidopleurida; family Hanleyidae; genus Hanleya; species Hanleya hanleyi. The sequence continues at coordinate 46,576 of JAVTVY010013271.1, read as the reverse complement.
ACAGTGACAAACCCAGGGATGATACAGTGGCAAACCCAGGGATGATACAGTGACAAACCCAGGGATGATACAGTGGCAAATCCAGGGATGATACAGTGACAAACCCAGGGATGATACAGTGACAAACCCAGGGATGATACAGTGACAAACCCAGGGATGATACAGTGGCAAACCCAGGGATGATACAGTGACAAATCCAGGGATGATACAGTGGCAAACCCAGGGATGATACAATGACAAACCCAGGGATGATACAGTGACAAACCCAGGGATGATACAGTGACAAACCCAGGGATGATACAGTGACAAACCCAGGGATGATACAGTGGCAATCCCAGGGATGATACAGTGGCAATCCCAGGGATGATACAGTGGCAAACCCAGGGATGATACAGTGGCAAACCCAGGGATGATACAGTGACAAACCCAGGGATGATACAGTGACAAACCCAGGGATGATACAGTGACAAACCCAGGGATGATAAAGTGAAAAACCCAGGGATGATACAGTGACAAACCCAGGGATGATACAGTGACAACCCCAGGGATGATACTGTGACAACCTCAGGGATGATACAGTGACAACCCCAGGGATGATACAGTGACAAACCCAGGGATGATACAGTGACAAACACAGGGATGATACGGTGACAAACCCAGGGATGATACAGTGGCAAACCCAGGGATGATACAGTGGCAAACCCAGGGATGATACATTGGCAAACCCAGGGATGATACATTGGCAAACCCAGGGATGATACATTGGCAAACCCAGGGATGATACAGTAACAAACCCAGGGATGATACAGTGACAAACCCAGGGATGATACAGTAACAAACCCAGGGATGATACAGTGCCAAACCCAGGGATGATACAGTAACAAACCCAGGGATGATACATTGGCAAACCCAGGGATGATACAGTAACAAACCCAGGGATGATACAGTGACAAACCCAGGGATGATACAGTGACAAACCCAGGGATGATACAGTGACAAACCCAGGGATGATACAGTGACAAACCCAGGGATGATACAGTGACAAACCCAGGGATGATACAGTGACAAACCCAGGGATGATACATTGGCAAACCCAGGGATGATACAGTGACAAACTCAGGGATGATACAGTGGTAAAAGAGTGAAGCAGTGCCTGTGAAGCTAGAAATTTATTTTAATCAACCTTGGTAATCCTGTGACAAGGCGTCCACATCGATAACTTGGAAAAGGCGAGAGTTACTGTTTGACTCGTGAGGTATTAGCTGGTATGATAATGGAGAGGATTCTTTGCTTTATATGCTTGGAAGCATGCTTAGATTATCCACCGCCCGTCACGTAATCACCTTTTGCGCACACTGTACACATATGGTATGACTTCTCATGAAAATTTCCGGAAGTGAACTGGTGCCATCTTTAGATGCAAGTGCACGAAACGCAATCCCAAGGAACATCTCAGCACATCTGCATAACAAATCTGAGAAGAATCCGATAAGGGGTCCTCAAGTTATTGACTGGAATCCAAATTTAGATTTTGCCACCAGGTGGCACCACCTGTAAGCGCAAGTGGGCGAAATGCAATCCCAAACGACAGCAAATGGCATGATATATACATATCAAATTTGAGAAGAATCCGATGAGCGGTTCTGAAGTTATCGCCTGGAAGTGAATTTCGGGTTTTGCCACCAGGTGGCGCTACCTGTAGACGCAAAGGGATGAAATGCAATCCCAAGATGTCATTGGATGATATATGCATACCAAATTTGAGAAGAATCCGATAAGCTGTTCACAAAGTATTGGCCGGAAATCAAGTTTAAAATTTGCCACCAGATGGCAGGCGCCACGTGTAAGCTCAAGTGGGCGAAACGCAATCCCAAGCGACATCTCATGGCATGGTATATACATACCAAATTAGAGAAAAATCTGACGAGCTCTTCTCGAGCAAGTTGTCGCCTGAAAATGAATTTTGAATTTTGCCCCCTGGTGGCGCAACCTGTTGGCGGAAGTGGGCAAAACGCAATATACCTAGCGACATGTCATCATGGCATATGCATACCAGTTTTGAGAAGAATCCGATGAGTGGTTATCAAATTATTGACCGGAAACAAATTTTGGATTTTACCACTAGGTAACGCCTCCTGTAAGCGCAAGTGGACGAAACGCAATCCCAAGCGACAGTTCCTGGCATGGTATATATCAAATTTGAGAAGAATCTGATGAACGGTCCTCAAGTTATTGTCTGGAAATGAATTTCGGATTTTGCCACCAGGTGGCTCCATCTGTTAGCACAAGTGGGCGAAACGCAATCCCAAACGACATCTAATGACATGTTATATGCATATCAAATTTGATAAGAATCCGAAAAGTGATCCCCAAGTTATTGCCCAGAAACGAATATCAGATTTCGCCACCAGGTGGCACTATCTGTAGTAGAAAGTGGATGGAACGCAAATTCCAAGCGACACCTCATGTGATGGTATAAATGCATACAAAATTTGAAAAGAATCCGACAAGCGGTTCAAAAGTTTTTATTTCCCGGAAACAGATGTTGGACGGACACAAAGTATACTATGTACAGCATTCAATTACAACTGGGGGATATAAAAAGTGACAAGCTGTGGGGAAAAAATCTGTAAAGTTGTGATCTTATAGCTCTGGCCTGAAACTCAATTTTGGATGGGGCTTTTACCCACTGGGGCTTTTGTCCGTGTATTTTTTGTTCGCTATGGCTTTTGTGAAGATTCCCCAAGAGAATGCTGTACTGTTCTTATATTATTCATCATTATAGATTTCACTTATAGGCGGTCGAGGACACATATTGTTGTTGTTGTACGGTAATACAATTTATTGTTGTTGTTAGTATACAATTTGCTTTCGTTATCAAGTTGGATAGATTCATTTCATACACGCCTAATAAATCTTTTAGTTGTTTTATACATTTTATCAGACGATATAGCAAGTAAGCATTGGCTTTCAGTGTATCATTCACAAATAAAACGTAGACGTAAACGTAGATAAACGTAGATCTATAGGGCCCACTGATGACCCTTAGTGAAGAAAATTGTGTCACAAATAGATGCTAAACTACTATTTATAGGTGTTCCCTCGACGGGGAAATTTCACAAATTACAACTGAAAAATAAATAAAGTCAACTGAGTAATTGATACCGAAAATGGTTATTCATGAGTAGAAGCCGTTGTGGAGATTTAAACTGTAGATTTAACTTGCACTATATTTCACAGCAGATTATAGCTCAATGCTCTACATGTATGTGATTATGTCCCCTGTCACAAGCTTGCACAAAAATAAATTGGTGCATGTAATATGTAGATTTATGTAGATCAGGGGAAACGCTTGCAAAATCCCATGAATATTACGGAAGAAGAATGGAAAGGAAATAATTCTGAATACAGGGACATTATAATGTAAATGATTTGATCAACACTAGGTTTTAGAAACTCACCATAAGAAGACATGGGGAGGGTCTTGAGGGGTAACCCTAAATGGCGAAAATTCCCAACTGTAAGTCAACACACATATTTCATGAAAATGTAAATGAATACTGGGAAAGTGAAATTTCACATTGTTTTCTAAAAAGAATTACAGGTATTAGCCCCATTAAATCACTCTACCCCAGCCTAATATTGACACAGATATGAGTTTTGTTCTTTCAAATTTTACTTGTTCCTTCACAATATTTAAGTGTTGAGGTTTTCAAATAAGTGGCAAAAGCTCAAATTTAGCACTGCCGGATAAGCCACTCACGTTCCTTGTAAAGCAAACTCCCCTCTAAGCAACTCGTCACAACATTTCCAATGTAACATGATACATTATTATCCCGGTACCGTACATATACATACCACGGTGTAAGGTCACTCTACTACTCCTCTTTAGCTATTCTACATTGTAGCCACGTTTCTCGAAATTCCGAGAAAAATCGTGACTGAACCTAATAGGCTTTAATGTCAATCAATATAATATGTTTTATTGAAATATAAATTGGAACAAAAATGTATCCACAATTACCCCAGATCTACTAACCTCAGTTTGGTACGCGATACATTGTCTGCCTCCAATGAATCCACACAGAATTATTGACCTTCTGTGACTTGATATTTGGCTTCAACGTCGCTCTACTTTTATGGTCATCGTGATAAAAATTGAAAAGGAATCCCTAACTCAAATCGTTGAAAAGTCAAATAACGAATATCGGGAGGAGAAAGTCATTCTAATGGGTTTCTCAGCTTTAGCTGGCGTAACCCACAAACACATCATAAATACTTTATATTAGATACGTAAACGTTCCTATTCAATCGAGTAGTTACTCTATTCTGGTTTGACCAAAACGTTACACATCTATGTTGAACTATATATATATATATATATATATATATATATATATATATATATCAGTATTATATTTCTTATAATATTGCTTCCATGCAGCCAGTTGTTTTTTCTAGTTTCGAGACAGTTTCCAAAGTCAACACGCATGGCACATTTATTGGAAATATATGTAAACAGAGAAAACACTGATGAAGCAGAGTTGCATACCGCTCCACAATGAGGACATCTATCGTTTAGCTAAATATATTACATGTGTACAAAACGCAGGAAAATTGGACGTGGAAATGAAGTTCTGACGCCTAAATTGGTTTAAACAACTTGACTGTATAAAAAGGGCTGAATCGAAGGTTTCTACACGAAAGAAGGAAGTGTTTTCCTCCTATTTGGCACGAATCCATGTATAATTCATTGAAAGACCACTGATGCTGCTAAACGCGACACGCTAGAACATGCGAGCTAGAGTAGGCTGACACGCATATATCTCATTCAAACGGCAGTGTCAAGACATGATTGTGTACTTATATCTGAAACTAAATTAAATAGTGATGCCCGCTTCTCTTTTGCAAAAAGAACTCGCTACCCTTTTTAACCTTTATTTCATGCCTATTGTTGGTGCTAATAATGATACGTTAAAGATATTTATATGATCAACGCGGACATTCTCTATGCAATATGACCAATGCTGAGGTTCACTGTTACAGGGTGATGGTAGAAGGACGTGTAAAATTTTGGATCTGACGTTTTTTTGACTCATTATAACGACGAGGGTATTATCAGCGAAAACTCAAATGGAATTAGTTTTCATAATCCAACAGGATTTGGATGTCTTTTATGTGTAATTGTACACAGGCAATTTTTCAGTTACCATCCAGTTCAACATGTGGAAATCTATGGAGTGTTGAATACGACTGGCGGCTGAATATTGGATCAGACCATTTATATACTATATGTATTTGTAGTTAAAGCTTTGACGATACGTCCAAACCTAAAATGGTACAATAACATTCGCCTCCCAAATATTATGATGCACTAACCGCATCCGTTTTGATCAAGTAAGGATATCTCCAAGCACTGAAATTTTGTCGATATCAGTTAGGCCCTAAGGTACTGTCCAGTTTTCAATGAAGTCAGCAAGACATTATGATGGTTCAATTATACAATTATAGCCGTATTTTCGTTATAAATTCAGTTATTTAAAGAATGATGTACCTCAGTCTTGCACTGATTGTGCATGTTCTGTGAATGTCATGAATAAAGATCTAGGAAGTACATGACGCTCCTATCCCCGGGTTAAACGATATGTCACGCCAAAGATCTTGCACGCTAGACTAGTATTTTTGCTATTAGAGGCAATATGTGTCGCCAAATTTGAGAAACTTTGCGTGGAGGGGCTTGATGGTGGTGTCCTTTTTCACAAGTTTCTGTAATAGTCCAGTGTGACGTTGACTCAAATTGTCACATTTTACACAGGATCTAGCAAATGCATACATGTATACGCCATATGCACGACCCGCTGGAATATAACTGTCCAGGAAGGGTTAGTTTAAATGTCGAAATAAGAAGATCGCCTATATAGCGTTTGATGTATACGAAATAATGGGCTTTGGAATGACCGTTTTTTAATAGCTTCTGCATATAGTCGTATTCATACAGATATAGGTAAACCAAAAGGGATGCACAATTACTACCCTTTGGAATACCAATACATGATTTTATGAAATTTCATATAGATATTCTTAATGCGAAATTCAAGCAAAATCTATGAACAAAGAAACATTTCATGAATAATATCCCTGGCATGTAGTAAAGCTAAAGAATGTTTTTAACTTCTGGCAAATACATCGGCGATCTGTTTTCTTGAACACAGATATTTTCACTGAACTAAGACGGTCAATAAACTCCTGGTGAATGATTGTTGTATATAGTGCCAGGTGGAAACATGTCTAAACCGTATGTGTCCTTTCGCATCAAGTTCTTCTATAAATTGAAGCGATATGCAAGAGATGGGAAAAATTGACGACGTCTGGCGACTACAAAGCAACCATATAACTCCACAGGAAAGCTTCCCTCGGCACCTCACATTCAGACCCGAGAATACGTTGGATTCTCGGACGTAGCCTTAGTATCTTAGCCGCGCTTTTATTGCATGTGTTCATGTGAATACTATGAAGTTTCCACACGGTCCCTAGCACAGGTTTAAGCGGAATTAGTTACGCTATCTCGGGAGCTGTGATGACAGATCAGCTCCAATGATATTAATAGATGAGCATCGGGTACGTCTGATGGAGTAAACGCCTCAACATGAGATAAACCTGGTAAATGCAAGAATACCCAGAAAAACTAACCGGTAATGCCCGTCTTAAATGTTCTACCAAAACAATAAACCTGATTAAAATGAGGTATCGTTTTATTCAGCATAAACGGAGGAATCAGTCCAAAACAGCAATCGGTGTAATATTTCAATATTGTGACGTCAGTAGGGGGCCATCTCCAAATTTCACTATAAAAATGTCAAAATTGACTAACTACAAGCAATACTGATAACTAGTCATATTTCTGCAACATTATCTATGTAACCTGGTTTAATATGTTGTTTTTATATGTATTTTGTGCTTCAATACATTGAAATATTTCCAATGTTGTAAACTAGCACTAACATGGATAACTAACTTAGCAGTATGTTACTTATGCAATGAATAGTAGGGGTGGGGTTGCTAAAATGTTGCTAACTTTTTTATTTGTTGTCCAATTGATTGAAATGAGGTATCTGTTTATTCAACATGGGCCGGGGAATCAGGCCAATATAGTAAACGTTCTAATATTTACTTATTGTGACGTCACTAAGGGGTGATCTACAATTTTCATATGAAATCGTATCAGTAACATGGATAACTAACTTAGCATTATGTTACTTATGCAATGAATAGTATGAAATTGATTCAAGTGTGGCTTGCAGGTATGTTGTTATTGTTTCGATTGATCTTATTATTCCACTGCACACGACTGGATTGATGTATCGTCCATTTTCAATATTCTGCGCATGCGCAGTCTGGTCGTAGTATAGAAAGCAGGCATTTTGGGGGTGCGTGGGTGTGTTTGGGGTAGAGATGGACCACTATTGGTCCGAATGTGTCGTGGGAGGTGTCATTTTGTAGCTCACGGGATGTAGACCCCGATTTGCGGGCTGTCCACAGCACCTGTGACGTCATCGGCGTCAGTACGAGTAGAAGCGAAAGTGTGCATTTTGGGGAAGTGAAGGAAGGTATTTGGTGTAGAGATGGACCACCCTTGGTCCGAATGCGTCCTGTCGGGTCTGCATTATACCATATCTTTGCTGTATTATACCATATCTGTCCTGCATTATACCAAATCTGTGCTGTATTATACCATATCTGTGCTGTATTATACCATATGTCCTGTATTGTACCATGTATGTCCTGTGCTGTACAATATATGTTCTGTATTATACAATATTTGTCTTCTATTATACCATATTTGTCATGCATTATATCATATCTTTGCTGTATTATACCATATCTGTCCTGCATTATAGCAAATCTGTGCTGTATTATATCATATCTGTCCGGAATTATACCTTATTTGTACTGTATTATAATCGGAGAGGTATCAATGTGAAGCACGCGTGGCTCCGATTGGAGGGGCTGGGTCGTGGAAATGACGTCATTCTGCACATGTGCAGTTGTGCAGTAGTAGTAAAAGGGAAGTTTCGGAAGTGTGCAACGGCACTATATCACATCGTGGTATATATTTCATCCAAGTATAGCGGATAGCGGTTGTCGTGAATGACAACAAGTTCAGCAATGTTTATGCAGTTTATTATCCCCAATGTTACATCATACCCAGGCTGGGGGAGCCGCCCTGGGTATTTTTAGTATGTTCACAGCAAAACAAATTGAAATATCAAACACCATGTTTTATTATTTAACGCACCGTCACATTAGGTACAAGTGTTTACTGAGCTCAAGTCAACGATCAGCATGTAGACGTAGAGAGTATATACGGCATGTTAGGCTATTCATCAGTGCACGGGTGACGCATTCAGCCGAGAGGGTTGGCCAGTTTACCCGCGAAGAACGTAACATTGGTGACCCTCTCCACTGTCCTCTTGGTGTTGGGGCGTTGACGTTGTGCCCATTCCAAGGGATCCACGGTGTCCAGTTTCTCCAGCATCGTCTCTAGCGACGCCCGGTTAATGATGATGAAAGGATGGTCGTACACTTGGTTGTTTGCACTGGAATAGAAATAGCGCAGCTGATCCGTCATCTTATGACGTAAGATGTACCCGAAAGCAACATTTAATTTGAAGGCCGTACGTCATATCATCCAAGTTGCCACATGAACAGGTACAATAAAAGCGTACCTGAGATACAACACATATCACGAATCGCTAGATTCTTGGTATGTGCTTTAGAATAGGTTAACCAGAAGACTATTCTGTGCAGTCATGTGACGCAGTCAGTATGTCGGCACCTCTTCCCACCTCCCTTATATGTGTTGTAATTGAAGATGGCTTCCTGCGTAGACGGGCGAGGTCGGTCAGTCAGAAATTGTAGATATCTTGAATAGGGCGATGACGGTGGAAACAGTGCCGTATCATGGGCCAAAGGCGCTGATAGATGTCACTCACTGGATGGGCGTCCTGTAAGAGATCGCTAGGAACATTTATGGGCTCGTCCGCAAAGTGTACTTTGCTCTCCACGTCGTACAAAATCTGGCCCAATGTCTCGTCGTCGGAATTTGACTTGAATTAGGGCGACATCATCATCATCATCGGCCCTCGTTCGATGGGTGAGAGTTCCAGCTGTCTCAGAGTGTCTGATGAAACGGCCAGGCCTCTTCCCTTTTATAGCACGCTAGCTGGTGATCTATTTGTAGCACACTCAGTTCAACTACCCCTAAGTCGAGGACCGAGATGTACTGGTGTACGACTGAGCCGCATTGCGCGCGCGCGCGCGTGTGTGTGTGTTTGTGTGGACAGTGGATTTTACATCCCGGACCTTGTCAACATCCGGGTTTCCCAGTCGGGTTTTCCCGTCGTTCCTCCGTCTTCCATCCGGGTACTGTGGTTTTACATCCGGGTCCTCATCTTACATCCGGGTTTTTCCATGTTTACTGTCACGTGACCGGAAATGACCTTTAACCATTGACATGCTGTAAAGGCTAAATTGACTCTTTTGACCATTGACCGGCTAAATTATTTCTTATTGACCTACTTCCGACAGGGGCGCCACCTGTCTTGTGACAACTTCCGGTTCCGGTCACGTTACAAGCGTCTAGTCCGTCATTCATAATGACGGAAGTGTCCTTTGACCCCTGCGCACCGGTGTTAATATCCGGTATCGCAGTTAATGTTGCATATATAATACCTCATTTCAATCAATTGGACAAGGAATAAAAAAGTTATAACCATTTAGGTAACTTCGCCCCCATACAGAAAACGAGCGAACTTTTCAAATAAATAAATCTTGATATTCTACTTTGCATATTTATGTTGAATGTTACTTCAGCGCTTCCTAGCAATTATATTTGTATCCTGCAAGTGTTCGGCTAACCAAAAAAGAATCATTTGAACCATTTTAGGTAACAATTTTGGTAAAAATACGATTTCATATGAAAATTGTAGATGCCCCCTTAGTGACGTCACAATAAGTAAATATTAGAAAGTTTGCTATATTGCCCTGATTCCCCGGCTCATGTTGAATAAAAAGATACCTCATTTCAATCAATTGGACAACAAATAAAAAAGCTAGGAACATTTTAGCAACCCCACCCCTACTATTCATTGCATAAGTAACATACTGCTAAGTTAGTTATCCATGTTAGTGCTAGTTTACAACATTGGAAATATTTCAGTGTATTGAAGCACAACATACAAATAAAAACAACATATTAAACCAGGTTACATAGATGATGTTGCAGAAATATGACTAGTTATCAGTATTGCTTGTAGTTACTCAATTTTGACATTTTTTCGTGAAATTTGGAGATCGCCCCCTACTGACGTCATAATATTGAAATATTAAAACGTTTGCTGTTTTGGAGTGATTCCTCCGTTTATGCTGAATAAAACGATACCTCATTTCAATCAATTGGACAAAAAATAAAAAAAGTTAGGAACATTTTAGCAACTCCACCTCCTTACCGTAAACGCAAAATAAAGGCGTTAGGTGCAATTTTTACCTCCGTCGATCAGACAGAGGTCTAGGAGCGCAACGTGAAATCTCTCGCCAAATAATTGTCATATGGGGAACCCACGACTCATAGGATTTCCAATAGGGATTGTCATGGTTCCCGACGAAATTTTGAGGCACTTTTGTTGGACACAATTGAACTAATGGGGTTCTCCATTGCAATGCATTGCAGTGGGCCTTGCTTCCGTAGTCGGGTTCCACCTCCCATCCACCGGGAGATTTAACATGGCGGCCCTCCAGCTTGTAGAGACGGACAATGCGATTTTTTGCCCTTTTTCTGGCAAGTTTATTGTCGCCATTTGATGTCAGTACAACTCAATGATTCATAGTACACCACCCGTCATTTCTATATATCGTAAAGTATTTGTCGGCTGATGACTTATGTCGAAGCCAACCAAATAGTCTAAGTTGTTGTTGTTGTATCAAACTGACTGACTGACTGGAAGACAACAGCACAATCGACGATGCCCTGATTTTACTGATACTTGTTTTCTTTCAGTTGATGATATCCACCAGCCTGATTGTTTAAAAACAGTTATTCTAAATTTTGCTGATAAATTATATTTCCGGGGGGGGGGGGGCTATTTATCTTGGCATTTGGCAGTTGAATAATGGTTTGATTTTGCAGAAGCACCAAATTGATCTACCTGCGTGAGTCTGTAAACTTATTTAATAAAGCTGATAAATAATATACATATACTTTTCTTTTCATTTATCCTAACAGTTTAGTGACATCCACATTGTGTGCTGTGACACTTGTTGATGAAGAATAATTTGCTTGTTAAAACCTGATAATATTCTGAAAACTTATTCTGAATTGTAGCTGAAACAAAGGAGTGTCTGCATTCCACATGTAGGCCTACATTATTGAGAATTTTGACTGATAGCATGGATGGAACCGCTCCCAATTTTTTTATTTTTTTTTTATTATTATTTTGTTTATAGTTTTAAGCCCTGGACATACCACTGGGCATTTATTTGCCATACGATCACATTTCACATGCTTTGTTCAGCCCCGTGACCTGGAACCAAACAGACAGTATCACTAGATGAAATAAGGAGATCATGATATACATTTCAGGTTTTATCGATGCCAAATGACTTGAACAGAAGACAATTAGACAAAAAGAAAATCAATAAATATATCAATAAATAATAAATTACATAGAAAATTTTCTTGTCTTTGCAAGGGGGGCATCAGACACACTGACAACACAGACCATTCATTCAAATTTCGCCTTCCATTGGGGAGGCAGAAATATTCCTCAAACACAGTATACATATTCTCTTTTGTGGTCTATAATATAAATATAATGAAGGCCATAAACATTTTCAATGAAGTGAGTTTTGATATTAAATATGTATACAATTGATTCCAACTTGCAGGGTTAGCACTTCTGATATCATGCAACAGGACTGTTACACAATGGATGTACTGGATGAAATGGAAAAACCAAAACACACTATTGATTGGTTCAGCTGTGTCAGAAAGGTGTGGAATGACAGAGGTGGTGAAATCAGAGTCAGTGATTGGCCACAACCCCCCACCCCCCAACATTGGATATCAGCTGATTCCTCAGGAATAAACATTGCATGTAATGACCACCGGCAGAGTGATACATGTGTCAATCGGTCAGATATTTTCAAGGATGCCCAGTTCTAACTTAAAACAACCATGCCGCACTTCATTCCTTCTCTCAGAATAATTGGATCTAACTTTAACAAAACCTGCAGCTCCCAATAGCTCCTGGATCTAGACCACATAAATGAAGGGATCTAGTTTATCGGTGCTATGGCAAAAATATCATGTAGAATGGGATTGTGTGGATAATATCAGATTCATGAAAGTTGAAGTCCTGCAGCATGCTCCACAAATATCATCAAAGGTCATAAAACTTTCTGGTCTGCGCCAGTGTGGATCTATACTTGTTTTGTTTTTTTTACAAAATTATCTCCCTTGACCAGGTGAGGACTTGAATGTGTCTGAAATGATTTAGCTTCTAGAAACAAAGACTTCATTTCCTGAGTAGAGGTAAAAACCGAACATATTTTGATTGTTTTATTCAAATTTCAATTCCACTTCTGGTATATGTACATGTATAAAATACATACAGAATGAACTGCATACAGAATAACACAAAGAACAGGTATATGTATCTCATTACATTCTTAACCAAAGATATTACAACAATACCATGGTGTTATATATTGTTATGATTGGCTTAACTTTAGCTGCTGAAGATAATTCTAATTTGAGGGTAATGGGCAATCATACTAAATTTATTTTCATAACTTCATTTATTTTCACAATAAGCAACATAATCGATATTAGCAAGTGAAGTTTTACAACATAATATAATACGCATCATGGGTCTCCTTCAGTTTAGTGTAGACATATATACCCTTGAATATCTGTTACCATGATTCAGTCATAATATTGTCTGTATTATATTGATGTCGACAAGGAATATACATAATTATTTGATAGTATTATTAATTGTATGTTGTTTACGATGAACATGAACTTTTTATTCGCTGGAATCCACCCATTTGTTCCATATGGGCAATATTCTCATCAGCCATCACCATTCAATATGAATGTGATACATGTACAAGTCCATGGTAATTGATACGTTATTGTGAAGGTGACCTGTAACACCAGTATACAAAATTATTCCGAGCTAATTGAATCATCACATGATGCTGAGACAGATCAGAACTGAGTGTCGGTAAAATCAGATGTAATTGTAGCGGATTCTGTCAATGAGGATGCTATACTGTACACATACAAAATATGAAGTGTTGATGTTTAGGGCCTATAGCATAAAATCACAAGCAAGTTGGTAAAACTAGGCACACAGGGTCTCATTTCTGCCGCTAACGTGTTGATTTGGGTGGGGGCGTCCTCTCATGGGGAGGTGTGGGTGGGAAGGGGCCTAATGTCTCAAGCAGTATCCCAGGTTTTCCATCAATATACTCTATTCCATACCCCAATATTTCAAGCACGTGAAATCAAAGAAATATTATTTGCGGGGAATATGACTTCCACATCACTAGCTGGACATGCTAGTGGGGAACCCTCAATCTCAGGTTAATTACCATTGGTGAAGTTAACGTCCAACAAATGCAAAATTGAGCTTGGCATCCGGCCCTATGTTATTCAGTGATGTACTATTCCCCTACTGACCCTGTTGCCTCGACGGAGGTCTTTGCGCTCATCTAGCGCTTGTTAACTTCTCTGCACTCCCAGTTCATCTCAATTTCTCTCGCTTGTTAACATATATTTTCTTCTTCGGCACATTCCAAAGTACTAAAAAAATCATAGTTTCGGAGAGTGGTGTGTGGGTGTGGGGGGGATTGGCGGGTGCAAGGTGGGCCTACTCAGCCCACGGACTAATTAATGTGTTAAATCAAAGGTCAAAGTCATAGTCTGTACGATATATCGAGGCATTATTCACAGAACTTTTCAAAACTTAGCAGATTTGGAGCTATGATTCCCATGAAGGCTATTATTTCCCTCGTCCGGACCCTAATCACGTGATATAGAATAGCTTCCTCTCTTTGTGAGTGACAAATGCTTGTTAACACGATGAATTAGAAACCGTTAAGTCAATTCTCTTTTTACGGAAAGTTATTGGGCAAATATCCACCAGCCTATTAATATCAATGTTATAAATCAACGGTTAAAGTCTCATTACCCCGAAATTTAATCTAACTTTTGTGGAACATTTAGGGTGGTAATTCACCGAACATCTGTAAACTCTACAGGTGTGTTATCCATGTGATTCCAAAGACATCTATTTATTTTGAGGTGAAGGTCATGTCCCCTTCGAGACGCACATATACCTACACGCACATTAACCAAACTGTTCTAACGCTCACAGCTTTGCTGCCTATATGATACCAAAGTTCCAAGCATATATATTTTGAGATCAGAAGGTTAAAAGTCAAGGTTCCATCATCCCAAAACAGAATATAGCTTATCAGCACTGGACATGTATCTTGAGTTGAAATTGACAGGATTTTTTATTATTCAATTGTTCGTGTACATTGTCCATGCGCTTCCAAAGACTCTTGTTTTGGAATTCTTAACCTTCGAGTGTCATAGATATATACAATGCACCATTGGGCATGTTGACGTATATACATTACCGATGAGATTTTTGAGGTGTTTATTGTGGTTTCTACCCAAGTATTAACACTAATACCATCACTATGATTACAACATAATAGAAAATTATTTGGGAATAAAATTTAATGCTTAAAATACATTTATGAGTAGTACCATTTATCACATAAAATGGCATTGCTTTATGTTGTTGCTACTTGGTTGAAAAATATAAAGTGACAGTGCACCATAAAGTTTCACCGAGGTTGGAATATAACTCACGGCTCTTGTTGGTTCACAAATGGGATATAAAATACTTGGCTTGATATTTTGTGACATAAACACAAAGGTTTTTATGGTCGACCACTGAATATTGAATGTCAAGATCTGACGATTTCTATTGTAAGCTAGAATATTACCATAGAATCCGATAATCCAAATAAATTATCTTTAGGTAATACCATTATTAAATTTTTCCGAGTATATTAGCCATTTCGTCTTTCCCTCGGAACCCCAACCATACCTTCATGTCACCTTTGTCGCAGCCTGAATACACCGTTATACCATACATGTGAAGTGCATTTAACAAGAGTCAAGAAAATAGAGCAATTCATGGGATATGTGATTATCATGTCCGTGTTTCTATCGAATTACTAGTAATACGTCTTCATTCCCCGGCAACGTCAGTGGAATTATCATATGGACTTTAATAGTCCGACCCGGAAAATTGCCAAACATATTAATCGATTCTACGAAACAGCTAAAATCGCTCAAGGAAAAAACGCATCGATGCCTAGTCCGATGTATTTTTTTTATGTTTAGGCAGATAGGAGACGACCACTGCAGTAACCAACAGCATCGAGGCGGGCAACTGTAGTGGTCAGACAACAGTTGCCACAAATGTCGGTATTATAATCATAACTCTGAAAGGGTTATTTCCCAAATAGACAGAAAGTCAAAACCTACTATGCCATCAGATCACTTTACATTGGTATTGCTAATAGTATTGATCGATGAAGACCCGCGTTGTATTTGACCGTATCTGTGTATGTATTGAAGAGTAATTCGATGTGAAATCTCTCGAAGAGCACTGGTAGTGGTGAAGTGTGATGCAGTTATGAAAAATAAAGCGGAATTAGATTAAAACTGTGGACCATGTCCGCTCGAAACCAGTTCATCAAGGGGGTTCGTTACCTTTCGTTCACCAGAAGTCATCCTTGATATCCTACATGTATAAAGTCTACATTTATAAACAGATGAGCATTCATATCAATTTAGAACAAATTATGAGCCTAGAATATCCCTCAAAAGGGCCAAAAGCTGAAATTTCTCCTATCGGGCGGGAAACCTCGAATTTAGACTTGATATTTAGCTACCTAAAATTTGGATTTGAGGTTTTCAGAAGTGATTGGTTTCACATAAATTAGAATGAATGAAACTTTGAAGATTTCCTGATGATGGCAGAATAAGCGCCGAGATATAGAGTAGATATCAAAATGACTTCAATCTTCGGAGTTTCATCATTCTAATTTCTGCTATATTTTAATATGCAATTTTGGCACTTATCTGTATTGCCAGAAATCGGCATGTTGAAGGATCCATTGTTTGCGGATAATTACAATCAGTAATACATTCGGTAAAAATATAAGCAAAGAAATTGAATGTTCACCATGTTAAGTATTTTTAAGACAACATGTTGAGTGCACAATTTTGACAGATCCCTAAAATCCGATTTAAATTCATGTTATTTCTTAGATTATGTCTTTCATGCGACAATGATTTATATAAAGAATCTGCATGGTCAAAATATATTTTTTTTGATATCCCTTTTTTCAAGTAGTACTTCAATAAAAGACTATTATTCGAGATGTGTTACGATCAACTTTTGTGTCTGAAAGATAACGATGCCCGCTAAGCGGTGGAAAAGTGGTATCTAAATTCAGAGAAACCTGGCAAATTCTAGCGTCCTTGAACGAAGGGGAATAGTCAGCGATTAGGGAGGGATACCTTCTATTACTTGGATTTGAGGTTTTCAGAAGTGATTGGTTTCACATAAATTAGAATGAATGAAACTTTGAAGATTTCCTGATGATGGCAGAATAAGCGCCAAGATATAGAGTAGATATCAAAATGACTTCAATCTTCGGAGTTTCATCATTCTAATTTCTGCTATATTTTAATATGCGATTTTGGCACGTATCTGTATTACCAGAAATCGGTATGGCGAAGGACCCATTGTTTGCGGCTAATTTCAGTCAGTAATGCATTCGGTAAAAATATAAGCAAAGAAATTAAATGTTCAACCTGTTGAGTGCACCATTTTGACAGATCCCTAAAATCCGATGCAAGTTATTTCTCAGATTATGTCTTTCATGCGAAAATGATTTATATAAAGTATCTGCATGGTCAAGTGATACTTGAATAAAAGACTATTATTCGAGATGCTTTACGATCAACTTTTGTGTCTGAAAGACAACGAATCCCACTAAGAGTTTGAAAAGTGGTATCTAAATTCAGAGAAACCTGGCAAATTCTAGCGGCATTGAACAATAGGGAATAGTCAGCGATTAGGGAGAGATACCTTCTATTACTTTGACCCGTCGCACTAAATGGAACACATCTATTTTACTGAGCGCTGTGTGAATGATTAATGGGTTTAAATTGTTCAAATCAATGTTTTATTTACGCAAGGAATTGGCATAAACATGGGTGGTAGTGAACTGATTGATCAGTGTTGAGGACCTTCCAAAAGGAAAGTCAGCTTCTTAGGAAAACAAAAACCATAATGGAGATTGATTTTCATAAGTATTTTTGCTTTTCTCGCTCAATGCGGAAAATAATGGCTTCCTGGATTGAAGAAGATTCGGTTTTTATGTGAGACAGTACCTCGCATACAAGTCAAATATTCTGATCAAACTGTTTTAGCAGAGCATTCAACACTTTTGGTGACTTACAGACCCCGAGATGTTATGACACATTACAGACCCCGAGACTACACATTACAGACTTACATACACATTTCACGGTCAGGCAGGATATATCATGGGTCTGTATTGATCCAAAGCTGAATGTAATCGTGGTGAGTTTCGTTCCCATGGACCGTTGCATGTAGATGCACCTATTTAGAAAGGTTATTTCACAAGCCAGCAGAAGCCAAAGTCTGCTGTTGGTGGATCAGTTTACATCGGTTGAATTAATTATGTTAGATCGACGGATATGTCTATGAAGGTCCGTCTTTCATCTGGTCATATCTATATAACTCTTGAAGACTAACTCGCGTAGAGGCCTACCGACCGAGACCAACAATATGGATGTGATGTGGATATGAAATGTAAAAAGAGAATTTGATTGAAATCGTCCGTGCAGAAAATATATTTATTTCGCAGCGGTGAAAAGTCCGGTCTAGAGTCGGCGACACCAGGAAAACTTCAATCTACTCGATCAGACGTAACATAGAGACTGGGATAAAGAATTGAAATCCTATACTATGTTCGTACGTATAACCAATACATTAGATGAGGATGGAAAGTTCGATCTGAATTTGTCACGAATGGGTAAACTTCAGCCTTTATGATCAGGAAAATACGGTTCTGTATGACATGTGTGTTTGTGAGCGGATATCCGTGAGGACAGCCTTCCCACAGACAGATTGGTTCGAATGAAAAATAAAAACATCTTTGATGTGTTCATGAGTAAAACGGAAAATAACAGTAATTCACAGAGACTGGAACCTCACTCATCACTTCGGTTTTGGATATCAGTTTTTACATAGGCATTACCTGTTGCAAGTCGATCCGCATACAAAATTATTTTTCTTCTTTAATCTTACAAATAGTCCAACTGCGTGCTCAAATGTTGATAGGAAATAGTTTTTCTTCTCTAATCTTACAAATAGTCCAGCTGCTTGCTCTAATATTGATAGACTTGTACATTTTTGTGCTAAAATCACCTACGGCATAATCTAGCGGGTAGGCATTCAGCACAAGTCTTACAGATGTTGAAGATTTGCTTCGGTTTACTCTGAGTTAAATTGAAGATAAGCAAAATGTTTCATGTGCTGAATTATCATAAATCCCCCCCATATAAAAAAAATGCAGTCTTGGCTCTCTCTCTCTCTCTCTCTCTCTGCCTTGAACATACGAGTTTGTACAGTTTTGGTTTTGAATTCCTTTAATGCCGTTTGAATAAATGACTAAACAAAGAACATAATTGGGTTGGGTAATCATTCCAAATGTTACAATCGGTTCAAATATTACAGTCAATTAAACGAGATTCTCAATGTTATGAGTTCTGAGAGGTAAAGTTTTCTCAAATTAGCGACTGCCATAATTTATGCCAATCTGGATAACCAACCTGTGGCCCTACAAAGAACACTGTTCATGGTCCAACTTTTATGTTCGCCGTTTGACAATGAGGCTTTGTATCAGCAACCATATAGGCCCTAACATCCCTTAACCAACGGAATGGTGAGAAGCTATAACATAAAACAGTTCTTTTGTTTAGTTGACTTAAAAGAAACCGAAGAACAGAATAGCGAGCCGTTGTTGGGGCAGATAGCGTTCACTCTAACTAAATGGTAAGGAGGGGGAACTAATGACGGACGCCTGACTGTTGGATCTTCATCAGATTATCGCGTATTATCTTGGCATAAGGCTCATAGATAGATCCAGAATCGCGGAGAAGAGGGAGTAACTGAGAAATTGCGGTTTTATCTGAGTCAGTTTTCTGTGTAAATGTTTAATATCTTTTATATTTTACATGAGATTGTTATTCCCACATTTTTCATAGTTTTTTGGAAAATCTGCTCGACAGTCGACCAAAACAGATATGGCAGATAGGGTTAACCTCCGAAATATTTGAGCACATTGTGTTTTCCCTTTGATATTGGTCAATTTCATCCAATGGTTATCCGGTTTGAATTCCATGTATTAACATAAAATGTTAATTTTACACCATCTGCTGGACTAGAGGACAAAACATAGTTTGGATGGTTTGCGTTGTATTCGGGAACAACGTGTCACTATATGGTAAAGATAGTTTTCAGATGGTTAAAAATTTAAATTACGACCTCTATTGAGACGTGTAAACGAAATCCGAGTTTGAGAAGTTTAGACGAGAGATCCTGAAGGATCTTGGCGCCTACCATTGTCCGATAATTGTAAGCTAGTGACTAGAGGATATTTTTGTCCATTCTTACTAAGAACAAACGATTGATTTGTAATTTTGTTTACAGAATTTCGAATCTGAGCGAAAAAGATCGGAAAAGGGACACTGAAAAACACCAAGATATAATCTAAGTTTCAGGGGTTTCAAGATTTCTAGAAACTGTACTTATGTCGGTTGTTATAATACAAGAGAAATGAGCAAAGTTAGTCTGAAAGTGAATGTACATGTACGGAGGATCCTTCGCCTTTGTTTTGTAGTATTTTTTTATTTTTTTTTTTTTGCACGTGTCATCATTGGGTACTGGAAGCGAGGACCAATCTCTTTGACACTTTGGCATGAGCTATGAAACATACTTAAGATTTTATAATTAGGAACGAATGCTAATTCTGTTCTGTTTACTGGGCTAGTTTGAGATATCTCTTTAAAGATACCACGCTCGAAAATAGTAAGATGGTACAATACTTAATACTGAAAGGATCCGGTCCGCGCAGTAATGTTGAAACTTCGAAAGTGCCTGAATCCTGATTATCTCCTTGAATCGAAACATGCAGTAGTCTACAGTTGTCGAGTTGTGACATTGAGTCACAAGAGTGACGTCCCTTGATGTAGCCGACCCGCCGGCAGACGAAAGGGTGGAGCAGTTCACTTGCTATCGCATGGACTGAAGAAAACTCATTTAAAATTTGAAGAAATACATTTTAATTCCGAATTATTTGAACTTCTTGATATGGAGGGTGAAGGTATGGATATTCTCTATAGTCAATATATAGAATGTGCCCCACCGTTTGATCTGCCGACTCTTGTGATGCAATGTCACAACACGAGAATACCGTATTAATTTGAAGCGTAACTTGGATTTTCGAATTGGACTAAAAAAGGTATCTTGCACTACTAGGCCCCGGGTGGGACCTGTGTATCAAATTTCAGAAATATCCATGAAATATTACCTGAGAATTCACGATAACAATGTTTCAAGCGGAAATTTAAGATGGCCACCTTGTGGCCATATTGGATTTTCGATTCGGACCGAAAAAGGTATCTTGCACAACTAGACCATAAAAGGAACCTGTGTACCAAATTTGAGAAAGATCCATGCAGTACTTCCTGAGAAATCACGATAACAAAGTTGCATGGGAAAATCCAAGATGGCCGGCTGTTGGCCATATTGGATTTTCGAAGACCATAAAAGGTATCTTGCACAACTAGACGACAAGGAGAACCTGTGTACCAAATTTAACAAAGATCCATGCAGTAGTACCTGAGAAATCACAATAACAATGTTTCATGGGGCAATCCAAGATGGCCGCCTGATGGACATATTGGATTTTGGAATCGGACCACAAGGGGAACCTGTGTATCAAATTTGAGAAAGTTCCATGCAGTACTTCCTGAGAAATCATGATAACAAAATCTCATGGGGAAGTCTAAGATGGCCGCCTGGTGACCATATTGGATTTTCGATTCGGACCGAAAAAGGCATCTTGCATATCGAGACCCTAAGGGGAACCTGTGTACCAAATCTGAGAAAGATCCATGCAGTAGTTCCCAAGAAATGACGATAAAGTTTCATAGGGAAATCCAAGATGGCTGCCTGGTGGCCATACTGGATTTTCTAATCGGACCAGGAAAGGTATCTTGCACAACTAGACACCAAGGGGAACCTGTGTACCAAATTTGAGAAAGATCCATGCAGTACTTCCTGAGAAATCACGATAACAAGATTTCATGGAGAAATCCAAGATGGCTGGCTGTTGGCCATATTGGATTTTCGAATCGGACCATAAAGGGTATCTTGCACAACTAGACCCCAAGGGGAATCTGTGTACCAAATCTGAGAAAGATCCATGATGCAGTTCCTGAGAAATCGCGATAAAAAGGTTTCATGGGGAAATCCAAGATGGCTGCCTTGTGGCCATATTGGATTTTCGATTCGGACCGAAAAAAGGTATCTTGCACAACCAGACCCTAAGGGGAACCTGTGCACCAAATTTGAGAAAGATCCATGCAGTACTTGCTGAGAAATGACGATAACAAAGTTTCATGGGGAAATCCAAGATGGCTGCCTGGTGGCCATATTGGATTTTCGAATCGGACCAGAAAAGGTATCTTGCACAACTAGACCTGTGTACCAAATTTGAGAAAGACCCATGCAGCAGTTCCTGAGAAATCGCGATAACAGGATTTCATGGGGAAATCCAAGATGGCTGCCTGGTGGCCATATTGATTTTCGAATTGGACCAGAAAAGGTATCTTGCACAACTAGACCCGAAAGGGAATCTGTGTACCAAATTTGAGAAAGATCCATGCAGTAGTTCCTGAGAAATCGCGATAACAAGGTTTCATGGGGAAATCCAAGATGACTGCCTGGTGGCCATATTGGATTTTCGAATCGGACCAAAAAAGGTATCTTGCACAACTAGACCACAAGGGGAACCTGTGTACCAAATTTGAGAAAGATCCATGCAGTACTTCCTGAGAAATGACGATAACAAAGTTTCATGGGGAAATCGAAGATGGCTGCCTGGTGGCCATATTGGATTTTTGAATCGGACCAGAAAAGGTATCTTGCACAACTAGACCCCAAGGGGAACCTGTGTACCAAATTTGAGAAAGACCCATGCAGTAGTTCCTGAGAAATCGCGATAACAAGGTTTCATGGGGAAATCCAAGATGGTTGCCTGATGGCCATATTGGATTTTCGAATCGGACCAGAAAAGGTATCTTGCACAACAAGACCCGAAAGGGAACCTGTGTACCAAATTTGAGAAAGATCCATGCAGTAGTTCCTGAGAAATCACGATAACAAGATTTCATGGAGAAATCCAAGATGGCTGGCTGTTGGCCATATTGGATTTTCGAATCGGACCATAAAGGGTATCTTGCACAACTAGACCCCAAGGGGAATCTGTGTACCAAATCTGAGAAAGATCCATGCAGTAGTTCCTGAGAAATCGCGATAACAAGGTTTCATGGGGAAATCCAAGATGGCTGCCTGGTGGCCATATTGGATTTTCGAATCGGACCAGAAAAGGTATCTTGCACAACTAGACCCCAAGGGGAACCTGTGTACCAAATTTGAGAAAGATCCATGTAGTAGTTCCTGAGAAATCGCGATAACGAGGTATCATGGGGAAATCCAAGATGGCTGCCTGGTGGCCATATTGGATTTTCGAATCGGACCAAAAAAGGTATTTTGCACAACTAGACTGTGTACCAAATTTGAGAAAGATCCATAAAGTAGTTCCTGAGAAATCGCGATAACAAGAATTGTTTACGGACGCTGGGACGGACGGACGGACTGACGGACCACGGACGACGGACCACGGACGAAAAGCGATTTGAATAGCCCACCATCTGGTGATGGTGGGCTAAAAAGCTCAATACCATGTAAAATGGTTGACATATAGTCAGATCGCGTTTTGAACGGAGAGGCCACACTATCCATTTGCAAATGTCAGCTATTAAATATCTGTGTCCACTTTACATATGTAATTATATTTGGGCATGCTCTTTAATTAGATAGTGCTTCAATATAAGACTATTATTCGAGATGCTTTACGATCAACTTTATTTGCGTCCGAAAGTTAACGATTGAAAAGTGATATCTAAATTCAGAGAAACCTGGCAAATTCTTGCGTCCTTGAACGAAGGGGAATAGTCAGCGATTAGGGAGGGATGCCTTCTATTACTTTTGACTGGAACCCATCTACTTTACTGAGCGCTATATGAATTGGTGATGGGTTTAAATTGCTCAAATTCATGCTTTATTTAAGCAAGGAATTGATATAATCTTGGGTGGTATTAAACTGATTGATCAATGTTGTGGACCTTCCAATAGGCAAATGAGCTTCTCATGAAAACAATACACATAATGGAGATTTATGGCAACTAAAGTATCTTTACCTTTCTTGATTGAGACAGATTCAGATACCGGTTTTTATGCAAGACATTAACTCGTACTGGTCAAATATTCCGATCAAACTGTTTTAGCAGAGCAATTGTCTCTTTTCGTGACTTACAGACCCCGCGATGTTATGACAGTCAACACTGACGCCACATTTATCAAGAGTCCTTGGAAACCATGGGATTTTTTTCTCGCGATAATAGTGGTTTGCACGATCGAGTTGATTGGTTAAAACGTACGTAAAAATCCTAATTTCATAAACACGACGGGAAAGTTAGAAGTACTCAATTGAAAGGTCTCTCAAAAACAATATTGCTTTCCAGGTTTACTTTATTGTAGGCCTACTGATCACATTTCCCGGTCCGGCAGGTTAAATCATACCTCTGTATTGATCCAAAGCTGAATGTAATTGTGGTGAGCCTCGTTTCCATGGTCCGTTGCATGTAGATCCAGAAAGGTTATTTCACAAGCCAGCGGAAGGTCAAAGTCTGCTGTAGGTGGATCAGTTTACATCGGCCATACTAATGATGTTACGTCGATGGATATGTCTATGCATGGAGGCCCCTGTTTCATCCGGCCGTGTCTTTTTAGCTCTTGAAGAGTAACTCCTGTACCGATCAAGACCAACAATAGAGATGCGATGTGGATATGAAATGTAAAAGGAGAATTTGATTGAAATCGTCCGTGCAGAAAATATATTTTTTACGCAGCAGTGAAAGGTCAGGACTAAAGTCGACGACACCAAGCAAACTTCAATATACTTGAGCAGGCGTAACACAGCTACTTCGATAAAGAATTGAAATCGTATACCATGTTCGTGCGTATAACCAATACATTGGATGAAGATGGAAAGTTCGATCGGAATTTGTCAAGCATCAGCCTTTTTGATCAGGAGATCACGGTACTAGTATGACATGTGTGCTTGTGAGCGGATATCCGTGAGGACAGCTTTCCATAGACAGATTGGTTCGAATGAAAAAATACACGTAAAGACGGTTTCTGGCAAATAAAACATCTTTGATGTGTTCATGAGTAAAACGGAAAATAACAGTAATCCGCATAGACTGGAACCTCACTCATCACTTCGGATTTGGATATCAGTTTTTACATAGGCATTACCTGTTGCAAGTCGATCCGCAAACAAAATTATTTTTTTTCTGATAAAATTGGTCCGACAAAGCGGATTACACTTTCCGAAGCTCTTTGTGAAAATCAACGCTAACGGCACTTGGTCGGAAGTGCTTGGAAATCGTTTTTTGTTCTCTAATCTTACTAATAGTCCAGTTTCTTGCTCTTATATTGATAGACATTCTGTACATTCTGTGCTAAGTTCACATACGGCAGAATCTAACGGGTAGTCATGTAACACAAGTTGTCAAGTCTTATAGATTGGTTTATTGGTTGATCGATTGATTGAAGACAAACACATTTTTTCGTGCGCTGAATGATCATAAATTCCCCTCCACCAAAAAATGCATTCTGAGATATCCCACTCCAACATGATCAGGCGATGTAGAATCGGCAATACACGATCAACTCACGAACATTTACTAAAAAAAATAGTCAGTCCCAAGGTGTATTCCATGCCAAGAGGATCTCACAGTGAAACATATTCTTATCGATTGTATAGATTTTAAGATTGTAAGAGATTCTTTTTATCGAGCGACTGCTTTGGGAAATCTTTTTGGTCGACTGTGTCTTAGGTTATTCGAGAGAAATCGGTTTGTTGCATAAGTTTTAATGTGTGTATGTTTTACTGTGTTGGATTGCTAATTTATTAACTTGAATACTTAGCATTTTGTTCGATCGTCGTACTCCCGTACTAGTTTATACAGTTTTTGTGTCAAGGTGAAGAATTCCTTAATTATCGTTTGAATAAATAACTAAATACAGAACATAATTGAATGAGGTAATCATTCCAAATATTACAATCGGTTCAGCGGGTTCCAGTCAATTAGAGTAGAATGGCAATGTTAAGTTTTCGGAGATGTAGAGATGTTCTCTCAATTTAACAATTGTTACAATTTATGCCAATCTGAATATCCAAGCGGTGGCACTACAAAGAACACTGTCTATGGTCGAACCCTAATTTCCGTCCGACATTTACCAGTGATGTTTTGTCCCAGCAGCCATATAGGCCTTAACATACCTTAGCCAAAGGAATGGTGAGAAGCTATAACATAAAACCTGTTCTCTTGTTTAATTGACGTAAGCAACCGGAGAAAAGAATACCGAGCGGTTGTTGGGGTGGGTGATCTAATGACTTGTAGGTATATCGTAAACATCCAGTCGCCTAAAGATTTTAACCCTATCTGGCCTGGGCGATTTGGGGTGTACCGCAGCCCCTGGGGGGGGGGGGGCGGAAAGTGCCCCCCACCCTATATATTTTCGCTATCGCTAAGGCTAGAGGGCTGAAACTTACCACACTATATCTTTGGGTAAGCTCTACAAGAAAATGTAAAAAAATCCAAGATGGCCGCCATGATGACGTCACTGACGTCATTTTCAAAAAGAGCATTTTGGACGATTTTTCGGTCAAAATCTTCGAATTTTTTATATTTGCTTTTTCTTCGCAAAAGCTGCATGATAAATTAGTAAATAATAACATGATATAAAATAAAATAAGTTTTACCCACTTTTCCATACAAAAAAGTAAAAATTTCGAAGAAATATACGAAAACATCACTTTTTCTGGTACCCTACATGGCCGCCATTTTGAATTTACCCATGGTCCTCTGCTCGCGAGGTTATGCAAATAGGCTCAAAATGACCGCAATATGATAACCTATATCGTCACGACGTTTCGGCTCTCCATTTTTTGGCGTTCCAGAGATATCGCAGAAAGTTTGGTAGGGGGCATTTTGGCCCCCCCCTCCCCCAGGCTTGGTAGGGTTAATGGGGGAACGGGGAGAGAGGAAACAAATCAGGGGGTGTTTTTTGGTGATGCTAAGACATATGGATTCAGTAAAATGCATAGAATCGCGTTGAATCAACATGCTGAATTTTTGCGTAATTTTTTAAGAAACATGGCGAAAACATCACTTTTCTGGTACTCCCACATGGCCGCCATTTTGAATTTACCCATGATCCTCTGGGTCATGCAAGTAGGCTCAAAATGACCCCAATATGATAGTCTAAAAAGTCAGGGAGTTTCAGCTCTCAATTTTTTGTCGTTCCGGAGATAGGAGCAAAAAACCAACGGGGGGGGGGGGGGGCGGCAAGTGCCCCCCCCAGGACAGTTAGGGTTAATTTACAAATGACGGCTTCTATTGGGACATGTAAATGAAATTCGAGTTTTAGCAGTAAGAAATGCTCATGTAAATTTGTTGAGATATATTCAGAACAGGATTTGAACGGAGTGGCCACACTATCCATTGGCAAATGTCATCTATTAAATATTTGTCCACTTTACATATATCTCATTAAATTTGTACTATGTCGCCACAAGAGAGGCAAGCTGGAATTAGTCTTATTTGGTTTTAAACCAGATTATCAGGCTTTTGTTGGATCTGCTGACGCGTCGTTAAAGATATTCGTGATTGGATACATTCTCAATAGAAAAACCGAATTGATGAACATATTACCGGATTTTACAGCTAGCTGGCTGCTATTCCCTAAAGCTTCCCTGTTTTCTTACACTTGCAATCAGTTTATATAGAACATTAAGTGTTGATATATGGCATCTATAATCAGTTAACGTTTCCGTACGATTTTATCTTATCAAGAACACTTCGATTTCATCAAGTTGCTTATGGAGGGACTGTCAGTTGGTTTCTCTTATCAGGCCACTAAATCACGAAATTACGATCTAATCAGACGGTATCTAATAATGTTTATTGGTGATTAGGTTCTGTAATATCCCTTGGAACGGTCCCCAATCTTGACAGATGGCGATCAAGAATTGAAATGATTCTACTATTTACCATCACTCATGCTACTGACGACAAGAGTTATTGGGTGAAATTAAATTCATTCGGATATTTACAAGCCTCTGGGGTCAGTATTCCTTCTAATCAATACTCTCATATTACCAACGAATGCCATACAACACAGGTGCAGCCCCTGTCTTGCTAGCTGTATTCTAGTTTTACTACAACGTTACTTGTGAACCCCAGCAGGAACGATCTTGACAAATAATTAGCATCCACCAAGAATTACGATACAGAAGTTATATTTTTAACGACTTACAGTTCTCCCAGGCCAGATATTCACACACGCGCTTGCATTTGTCTTTTTTCTTGTGAGAACTATTTACATGATCATTATTAAAACTTTATTTCGCCAGAATTGCAAAAAATATGAATATACTGACCGAGAGATCGATGTCTGAAGTTATCTCAATTTGAATGCATGTCTATACCTTAAAATGTGTCTAATTTTTCAAACGTTTATTTTTCGAGAAATTTTCATTCAATTTTTGATTCTGTCTAGTAGACCAAACCATCAAAAAGATAATGGTACCTCAGTTTTCTGAATTTTGGATATTTTTCTGAGGAATCTCATGTTTTTTTTTCATTTGAACAAAATTGAATAAAATGCGATGGTCACACATAAAGCATGAATATCTCAGCAACCAGAACACTATTGGGAAAACTGGAGCACCGCTATTATATTTAACCGGTTCAAAACGACCATGTCGAATTTCATAATATCCGTGATGAGTAGTTTTAAGAAATGAACGATGTTCTTTATAAATTTGAAGAAATGAACGAAGTAATGGAAATAAAGCGATTAACGTATTAAAGGCCATTAACTGATATTGATGGCTCCGCCACAGTGGTTATGAGACACAAGGGTGAATGACCAGTTTAAAGTGGACCAGCTTAAATTTTGCCGCTCATCATAAGATTGTAAAAGTTAAAATTTCACAAAAGCAAACATTTATTCGACAGAATAATCTCGTTTAAAGAAAGAATCGATATATTAAAGTTTGTACCCTCAAGTCCTTCATTGCAATTTTGTCACGTCGAAATGCTAACGAATTTATACGTTAACACAGCATATGTGAGGCAAGAGTCAGATCAGACATTCAGTAGACAGCCATCGTACAGAAATAATGTCCCGTCCATAATCGAAAGGCCTTATTAGTAGTACTGGGGGACTGCATATGTAAATTCTTAAATTTTAAAAAGGGGCCCCTGAAATGTCCTTCCTCAATTTATATGGCATCGACAAGTTTGTATGCTTGATATATGCTGGAGAAAGACATGGATATAAGGGAACAGAAGATTTGCATTATTACAGGTAATTATATTGATATCATCAAAGACATTAATCCAATGACCACAACAATGTCTGTGTTTATGACATTTCTATATATCTCCTAGTTATACGTAATCCACACTTTAAACAATGATATCAATCTTCTTCAAACTATGACACTTTTAACGAGTTTGTTCATATCCATAAATCCATACCATTGATCAGTATTCCGGCTTACGTTATCCGGCAATCATTACTGGATATGCTAATTTGTCTATTATCGTATAATCTAACGTTGTTTATTCGTAGAATTGAAGTTTTGAGAAAATTGTGTTCTTTTGATTGCTACAACAGGAATATTTGATCTTGTCTCCTTCAAATATCCTCGCTAATAGCTTCAAAATTAGTCATAAAAAATGTTTGAACTTTCAGATTCCTATAATATACCTTTCAAGAAAAATTAGGGTTCTTCAATTTTTTTTTCCTGATTTTGTCCTATAATTTTATAACAGTTCAATGTATAATATTTCGAAAATCTCAAAGAGGCGACCCTCTTCAACGAAATAACGGATATCTTTGGTACGGAGGCAAACTTAGAAAAGATGAGGAAAATGTTATTTAGTTCTGTATATGTAGAGTGTTAGGTTCAAATTTCATGTCATTTCGCCAGATAGCAAGAGTTATTAGAAGAGTAGTCGGAATTCTTGTAACGCAGTAAACAAGCAAAAACCGATGAAGTTTGATTTTTCTTCAATTTATGACGGATAGATCCATCAATCAAGTTAACTGACTTATAACGCAGTCTTACCTAATTTGCAATATTATTTGTTAAAATGTTTGAAGAAAGTTAATTACCTGATCAATTAAATCATCATGTGTTAAATGAACATGCGTGGATTAGCTGCAGTGATCGCCGAGTCATCCAATCTTAAGTGATACATCCAGCCGTCTTGTCTGACAGCTCACAAGATAATTTACTGTATAAAGCAATACTTTTTTATTCTTTTCATTTCACCAACCCAAAGAGTAAATAATGTAAATGAATAGTTTGGAGAAAAGGAAAATCGAATGTCTGAGGCCTGTTAGGGATACCGTAACCGTAAGCACGAAAAAATGAAACTAAAGCCTATAGGCTATTATATGTATCCATGTATAACAGGACTTGCATACAGAAATTCCATCAAATAGTCTGATTTGATAGGATTGGAATGGACTTGCTCACAGTAGAGCTGATTTCAATTGAACTAAATTATCAGCACTTTTTTTTACCAGCTGAAAGTAGGCCCCATATGAAAAACACTCATGACACCAGCCCCATCAATATGTAATGCCTTGTCGAATGGTATAAGCAAGTACACTGAGTCTCCCACTTCACTAACAATAACAAATTATAGAAACATTTTAATCAAGATAGGAAAATACACGAGTACTACAACAGTATTGGAGTAGAAGTCTAAATCTGATAGTCAGGGAATTGATCAATGCAATTGGAATTTTGTGATGTCGTTTTGCCCAACTGTGAGCATAGATATATGCAGGAATATTCATAGAGCTATAATGGAATATTCACAGAGATTTCCAAGTTATAATATTGACTATTCGTAGCATTATGCAACTACTGTTTTGAGCATGAGGCATCAGAGGTCTAACAGTCTAGACCAAGATGTTTTATGGGTGTTTGGATGCATAGTATAGAGTTATGGCATTTATATACACTTTTGTATGAACCACTGATTGAATCATTGGGCTTACTAAAATTAATATCGAGCTTCACAGGCACTTTTTTGAAGAAAAAAAGATGCGGGAGTGAAGGTTTTCATCCTTTCTTTGTGCAGACCAAATATAGTCATCTTTTCCGGCAAATGGATGCAGTAGTTTTATACAATTTGGATAAAACCAACGATGTTCTTGAGTTACCGTACCTTCAACAATACTATTTTCTGCAAATAAAACAAAGTATCAAAACTTTTAGACCCAATGTTCAAGTTAATAATTTTGGCAAAATTTTGAGAGGGCAATGTGTAATTACAACCAAAATATTTGCAAAAAAAACCCCAGGGATGATACAGTGGCAAACCCAGGGATGATACAGTGGCAAACCCAGGGATGATACAGTGACAAACCCAGGGATGATACAGTGACAAACCCAGGGATGATACAGTGGCAAACCCAGGGATGATACAGTGACAAACCCAGGGATGATACAGTGGCAAACCCAGGGATGATACAGTGACAAACCCAGGGATGATACAGTGACAAACCCAGGGATGATACAGTGACAAACCCAGGGATGATACAGTGACAAACCCAGGGATGATACAGTGACAAACCCAGGGATGATACAGTGACAACCCCAGGGATGATACAGTGACAAACCCAGGGATGATACAGTGGTAAACCCAGGGATGATACAGTGACAAACCCAGGGATGATACAGTGACAAACCCAGGGATGATACAGTGACAAACCCAGGGATGATACAGTGGCAAACCCAGGGATGATACAGTGGTAAAAGCGTGAAGCAGTGCCTGTGAAGCTAGAAATTTATTTTAATCGACCTTGTTTTTCTTGTGACAAGGTGTCCACATTGATAAGTTGGAAAAAGTGAGAGTTACTGTTTGACTCATGAGGTATTAGCTGGTATGATAATGGAGAGGATTCTTTGCTTTATATGTTTGGAAGTCTGCTTAGATTATCCCCCGCCCGTCACGTAATCCCCTTTTGCGCACACTGTACACACATGATATCAGCGATACGGATTTGAGATTTTTGGAACATCATGATGTCTTGCCGGCATCATTGAAAACTGTTGACCGCTTCTCTCTTGCAGGAAACAAGCCTATGTTTTTGTATACTATGATTGTCTTTTTGAATTTGGTGCTAATACTGTTATATGGAATATGGAATAGATCTTTGGATTATGGACGCGGATATTCTCTAATGGACGACGGCTGGATTATGAATGACGGACTAGACGCTTGTAATCTCATGAAAATTCCCGAAAGTGGACTGGTG
This sequence comes from Hanleya hanleyi, assembly GCA_036873755.1. Classification (NCBI taxonomy): domain Eukaryota; kingdom Metazoa; phylum Mollusca; class Polyplacophora; order Lepidopleurida; family Hanleyidae; genus Hanleya; species Hanleya hanleyi. The sequence continues at coordinate 14,624 of JAVTVY010013271.1, read as the reverse complement.
CCACCTTTAGATGCAAGTACACGAAACGCAATCCCAAGGAACATCCCAGCACATCTGCATAACAAATCTGAGAAGAATCCGATAAGAAGTCCTCAAGTTATTGACCGGAATCCAAATTTAGATTTTGTCACCAGGTGGCACCACCTGTAAGCGCAAGTGAGCGAAATACAATCCCAAACGACAGCAAATATCAAATTTGAGAAGAACCCGATGAGCGTTTCTCAAGTTATCGCCTGGAAATGAATTTATGATTTTGTCACCAGGTGGCGCTACCTGTAGACGCAAGGGATGAAATGCAATCCCAACAACATGTCATTGGATGATATATGCATACCAAATTTGAGGAGAATCCGATAAGCGGTTCACAAGATATTGCCCGGAAACTAAGTTTAGATTTTGCCACCAAGTGGCAGGCGCCACGTGTAAGCTCAACTGGGCGAAACGCAACCCAATCTCATGGCATGGTATATACATACCAAATTTGAGAAAAATTCGAGAAAAAAATCTGACGAGCTCTTCTCGAGCAAGTTGTCGCCTGGAAATGAATTTTGGATTTTGCCACCCGGTGGCGCAACCTGTTGGCGAAAGTGGGCAAAACGCAATATCCCTAGCGGCATGTCATCATGGCATATGCATACCAATTTTGAGAAGAATCCGATGAGTGGTTATCAAATTATTGACCGAAAGCAAATTTTGATTTCACCACTAGGTGTCGCCACCTGTAAGCGCAAGTGGACGGAACGCAATCCCAAGCGACAGTTCCTGGCATGGTATAGATCAAATTTGAGAAGAATCTAATGAACGGTTTTCAAGTTATTGTCTAGAAATGAATTTCGGATTTTGCCACCAGGTGGCTCCATCTCTTAGCACAAGTGCGCGAAACGCAATCCCAAGCGACATCTAATGAAATGTTATAGGCATAACAAATTTGAGAAGAAAGCAAAAAGTGATCCCCAAGTTATTGCCCGGAGAGGAATATCAGATTTCGCCACCAGCTGACGCTATCAGTAGTAGCAAGTGGATGAAACGCAATTCCAAGCGACACCTCATGTGATGGTATAAATGCATACCTATTTTGAAAAGAATCCGACAAGCGGTTGGACGGACAGAGGGACGGACACAAAGTATACTATGTACAGCATTCAATTACAGCTGGGGGGTATAAAAAGTGACAAGTTATCGACATAACTGTGAAAAAAAATCTGTAAAGTCGTGATCTTATAGCTCTGGCCTGAAACTCAATGTCGGATGGGGCTTTTACCCACTGGGGCTTTTGTACGTGTTTTTTGTTCGCTATGGCTTTTGTGAAGATCCTCAAGAGAATGCCGTACTGTTCTTATATTATTCCTCATTATAGATTTCACTTATAGGCGGGCGAGAACACATATTGTTGTTGTTGTTGTATGGTAATACAATTTATTGTTGTTGTTAGTATACAATTTACTTTCGGTATCAAGTTGAATAGATTCATTACGCCTAATAAATCTTTTAGTTGTTTTATACATTTTATCAGACGATATAGCAAGTAAACATTGGCTTTCAGTGTATCATTCACAAATAAAACCTCTGTATACTATAAACGTAGATCTATGAGGTCCACTGATGGCCCTTAGTGAAGAAAATTGTGCCACAAATAGATACCAAACTACTATTTATAGGTGTTCCCTCGCTGCGGAAATTTCACAAATTACAACTGAAGCATAATTAAAGTCAACTGAGTAACTGAGTAACTGGTACCGAAAATGGTAATTCATCAGTAGAAACCGTTGTGGAGATTTAAACTGTAGAATTAAATTGCATTATATTTCACAGCAAATTACAGTTCAATGCTCTACATGTGGTTATCTCCCCTGTCACAAGCTTGCACAAAAAAATTGATGCATGTAATATGTAGATTTATGTAGATCGGGGAAAACGCTTACAAAATCCCATGAATATTGCGGAAGCAGAATGGAAAGAAAATAATTCTGAATACAGGGAAATTATAATGTAAATGATTTGCCCAACATTAGGTTTTAGAAACTCACCATAAGAAGATATGGAGAGGGCCTTGAGGGTAACACTAAATGGTGAAAATTCCCAACTGTAGGTCAACACACATATTTCATGGAAATGTAAGTGAACACTGGGAAAGTGAAATTTCACATTGTTTTCTAAAAAGAATTACAGGTACACTTATACCGATATTTTTTATACTAAATTACTGTCTGAACACGCTTTCTAATCAGAATGAATCAGCCCCATTAAATCACTCAACCCCAGCCTCTCAACATCTGTGGATTAGCAGATGACATATTTTGAGAGGGAAAGTAGTGCCACTAGAAAATTTATGAATACACGCATAAAATTAGATAAATACACATGTAACTTGAACATATCAGACGTGAAACTATACCCGAACATTAAAAACACAGAAGCATTAACACTATAAAGAAGAAAGCTTCAGAACTTTTTCTTGTCGTGAAAAATATTTGACCACTAGAGACAAACATAGATACATAAAAACACTGTACCACAGGCACGAAACCTAATTTGAATATTTAACCGCCTGTATATGTTTGTCTTCAAATATGAGACACTTTTGATCATCTTGATATTGTGGTGACAAAGCAACACATTCCAGACCTCTATATCTGCTTTTCTCATTCACTGTATTCACTGGTAAAATGTCGGGATCAGACAGAATCTATCATTCGTTAAACTCATTAGAAGCACTACTATATACAGACCCAATTGCGTTCTCCTATTCAATTTATTTTTGCACTCCGTTCTATTTGCGTTCATTCGAACGTTTTAGAACTGGCCGATGAACCAAAGGAACTCAACGGACCGAAGTAAATACTGAACGGAATGAAATGTGAACGAAGACCGTTTGGACGAAGACCGTTGAACGATGATCGCTGACCGCAAAACGAAGATCGTTGAACGCAGACCACTGATAGATGACTATAGAATGAAGACCGTTGAACGTTGAACGCGGACCGTTGAATGAAGACCGCTGACCGTTGAAAGTATATCATATTTTGTTTGCGATTTACTTTTGGTTTGATTTCAAGCCGCGTTCGAGTTTTTGTTCATCTAGTGCCGCAGATGTATCACGAGGAAAACGAATTCCTACCCTACAGGTAAGTTATTTCTTTAACTGTTCAGAGCTAAATTTGGAACCTATCTCTGTGGACTTCTCTTGCCTCGTTCTTTTCTACGTGATTTGAGAATCGTGATGAACCGGTAAACTGCAGTAGATTCTGAAGCGAGCAACTACCGTTTATGCTGGCATCTCGGACTCTCACCAATGCGGCCCGGGTTCGATTCCGCATCTCGTCGACTCGGTCGTATATGAGATTGGGTTTCTGGTCCCAGGCCGTGCTCGTGGGGTTCCCTCCGGGTACTCCGGCTTTCCTACCACATCGCAAAACCAGATTTATGATTCTGAGATGTGTTTCTTTGTAGGAATGTGCTCGGTCCAGTGGAAGATTGGCTTATAGCCAAACTGTCTACCGAGTGTAAAGAAAGTTCATTATTATTATTATTCCTGTACAGTCGATAAATGATTGAACTCAGTTAAAATGATTCGGAGAGCACAAGTACATGTAAGCACTCATCGATATTGAAAAAATCATACTTCATGCCTGAATTCATTTGACTGTTTAGTTAGATTCATCACATAACAAAAAAACACATAAAAAACGATGACCTTTACATCATGGAACATTAGAACCAATATGATAGCGATTCATTTACACAAAGCTAAAATGAGCGATCCTCGCAGTCTGACAGGAGAGGGTCCATGGGCCGCCTAGGCCCCGGAAGCTCCGGGTTCTCCGGTTGCCGGAGATGCGTTTTACCCGTTTTCCCGGAAACAAATCTGAACACAATGTATATAGATTTATGGTTCTATTTTCACATTTGTTTCGCATAAACCCGCATCGATATTGAAGAATATGCCGGGCTGTCCCCTCCGCTACCGACGACATTGTAACCATGTTAATGATTGAAACTAAACAGCATCATATCACTTTCCGATCCATATGTCATTTCATGACTGTGAATATTAAGCTTTTGCTGAAAATATCACAATAATATTGTGTAGAATATCAAACTGTGTATCATGGACTATATCTTGTGGCCATGGTGCATACTGACTAGAAAAATGAAACTAATATCACTCATTAAAAGGTGGCCATGGTAAAATACTGACTAGAAAAAAAATTAAACTGATATATTTTCCGGAAATGAAATATCACGAATGTAGTATAGCCTTCAGCAAAGCTTATACATATCAGCTTTCAGTTTATTGCCCGTTTTGCACTTCGCCAACGGTAGACCGAGGCTGCCGATGCTTCATTATCAAATCCACACGCATCGAGCAGAAGGAAAAAACACACGAGTTAGTGTTAATGATTAATTGAACGAGTGCTCATTCACCTCCATGACTCATTCACCCCCATGGGTTCATTCACCCCCATGGGCTAGTTTATAGGGATAGAGAGATCGCGTGCTCTTTCTATACTACTCATCGCGCACGCGCAGTCGACCCATTGTACTGTAGGGTGCAAGTCTGGCCCATGGAATGTCGGGTAGCGAAAACCCCAGGTCTCTCGCCCCACCTTATCCCGCGCCACACCTATAGGGATAGGGAAATCGCATGCCCTTTCTATACTACTACTCATCGCGCATGCGCAGTCGACCCATTCTGCTGTAGGGTGTAAGCCTGGGCCATGGAATCTCAGGCAGCGAAAACCCCAGGTCTCCCACCCCACCCTATCCCGCGCCACACCTATGCAACCTGCTGTGCAGTGAGTAAAGTGGAAGAGGAGGAGGAGGAGGAGTAGGACACGCCACGGATTATACTAGGGAGATAGTAAATTCGCCTGCTTTATCCGTCGAGGGTTCCCCTTCTGTATCCGTCGAGGGTGGAGTCTCATGAACAGAGCTACAGCTCTTTCATAATCCACTTTATGACCATAAAACGGAAAGTCGTGGTAAACCTATTGATGAGCGAACTGACGCGTCATGACACTACTGGAACGGAGCATGCTTACGAGCCTGGAGACAGACATTTGTTATTTCTTTCTTTTCCCTTTTGCTTTTTTTGTTTTGTTTTTGTTTTCTCTGTTTCTGTTTTTTAAATTTTTTTTTGCTTTTTCTTGACGACCCCCCCCCCCCCTCCACCTAACGACGCCCCTGCCTTTGAGCAAACACCGTTGACCGCTGACCGCCGATGAACGGAATGGAACTGAAAAAGATGGTCAGTGAACGCTAATCGAAAGAAGAACGATGAACGGAACGGAGAACGATGAGCGTTGAACGCTAACCTAACGGAAGTAACCGGAACGTTCCGAACGTTGTTAACAAGACCGAAATTCGGTTTGTACATACAATGTAAGAATAGCCTCTGGCCAACATAATGCAGTTATTCATAAATGAATATACCTAACGATGCTAATACTGACACAGATGAGTTTTGTTCTTTCAAATTTTACTTGTTCGTTCACATTATTTAACCCTTTCTGGCCTGGGCTTTTTGTGACGTATCCTGGCCGGGGAGGGGGACGAAATGGCCCCCCTAATTATTTTTCTTACCCCTTGAGCAGGGGGAAGGGGCGGGGGGGGGGGGGGTCCTGAAACGTGCTACCTTTCTTGAAATTCCGAGAAAAATAATAACTGACCCCAATAGGCTTTAATGTTAATCAATATGTTGGAATATAAATTGGAACAAAAATGTATTCACAATGACCCCAGATCTACTGACCTCAGTTTTTGGTACGCGACACATTATCTCCCCCTAATGAATCCAGGCAGACATATCGACCTTCGGTGGCTTGACCTTTGGCTTCAAGGTCGCTCTACTTTACCATATGGACATCGTGATAAAAATTGAAAAGGAATCCCTCATTCAAATCGTTGAAAAGTCAAATAACGAATATCGGGAGGAGAAGGAGAAAGTCATTCTATTGGGTTTCTCAGATTTAGCTGACGTAACCCATAAACACATTATAAATTCATTATATTAGATACTTAAACGTTCCTATTTAATCGAGAAGTTTACTGTATTCCGGATTGACCGAAACGTTACACATCTATGTTGAACTATATATCAGTATTACCCTTCTTATAATATTGATTCCAAGGAGCCAGTTGTTTTTCTAGTTTCGGGACAGTTTCAAAAGTCAACACGCATGGCATATTTATTGGAAATCTATGTAAACACTGATGAAAGAAGAGTTGCATACCGCTCCACAATGAGGACATCTATCGTTTAGCTAAATAAATTACATATATACAAAACGCAGGAAAATTGGACGTGGAAATGAGATTCTGACACCTAAATTGGTTTAAACAACTTGACTCGACAGAAAAAGGACTGAACCGAAGGTTTCTACACGAAAGAAGGTGTTTTCCTCTTATTTGGCACGAAGCTATGTATAATTCATTGAAAGACCACTGATGCTGCTAAACACGACACGCTTGAACATGCCCGAGTAGGCTCGCCTCCTCGGACACGCATTTATCTCATTTAAACGGCAGTGTCAAGACTAATGGTTGTATAGTTTTATCGGAAACTAAATTAAATAATGATGCTTGCTTCTCTTTTGCAAAACGATCTAGTTACCCTATTTAACGTTCATTTCATGCCTATTGTTGGTCCTAATAATGATACGTTAACGATGTTTATATGAACAACGCGGACATTCTCCATGCAATATGGCCAATACTAAGGTTCACTGTTACAGAGTGATGGTAGAATTAGAACTGGCTGTTTGCTTTTACTCGTTTATGCACGTGTAAATTCGTTGTTATCGACGATCGGTTACTGAATTTCCAATCTGAAGTTTTTTTTATAACGACGAGGGTGTTATCAGGGAAAACTGAGATGGAAGTTTTCATAATGCAACAGGACTTTTGTATGTAATCGTAGTCGTATCTTGTGAAAACGGTATATCGAGTTTTGAATACGACTGACGGCTGAATGTTGGATCAGACCATTTATATACTATATGTATTTATAGTTAAATCTTTGAAGATATGTCCAAATCTAAAATGGTACAATAGCATTCACCTCTTCAATATTATGATGCACTAACAGCATCCCTTTTGATCAAGTAAGGATATCTCTAAGCCTTGAAATTGTGTCGACATCAGTTAGGCCCTAAAACGATATCCAGTTTTCAATGATGCCAGCAAGACATTATGATGGTCCAAATGTTAAAATAGTATCCGTATTTTTGTTATAAAGTAAGTTATTTAGAGAATGATGTACCTCAGTCATGGATTGATTCTTCGTGTTCATATTAATATCATGACAATCTTGGGAGTACATGAAGCTCACACAGGTCCCTAGCTCGGGGTTAACCGAGATCTTGCACGCTAGGGTAGTACTTTTGCTATTAGATGCAATGTGTATCGCAAAATTTTAGAAACTTTGCGTGAATGGGCTCGATGTTTCATGGTGCCCTGTTTTACAAGTTACTGTTATTGTCCAGTGTGATTTGGACTCATTCTACACAGGATCTAGCAAATGCTACTATGCAAGATATGTATACGCCATATACACTCTCCGCTGGAATATTACTGTCCAGGAAGGGTTAGTTTAAATGTCGAAATTATAATCATCGCCTATATAGCGTTTGATGTATAAGAAATAACAGGCTTTGGAAAGATCGTTTTTCAATAGCTTCTGTATATAGTCGTATTCATACAGATAAAGGTAAGCCCAAAGGGATGCACAATAACTACCCATTGGAATACCAATATCTTGTTGCAATATGATGTTACGAAATTTCATATAAATATTCTTAATGAGAAATTCAAGCAAAATCTATGAACAAAGAAACATCCCATGAATAATATCCCTGGCATGTAGTAAAGCTAAAGAATTTTTTTTTGTCTTCTGGTAATTGTTGTATAGAGTGCCAGGTGGGAACATGTCTTAACCCTATGTGTTCTTTCGCATCAAGTTATTCTATATATTGGAGCGATATGCAAGAGGTGTGAAAATTGACAACGTCTGGCCAATATAAATAAAAATAAAAATAAACTATGTTACTCCACATGAAAGCTTCCCTCGGCACCTCACATTCAGACCCGAGAATACGGTGAAGTTTTATTGTAGACCTTCATGGAGAGACTATGGAGAGACTATGAAGTATGCACAAGGTTCCTAGCACCGGTTTAAGCGAAATTAGATACGCTATCTCCGAAACTGGCATCAGTCCAGAGTTAATCACTTCCGGGTCGGAGCCCTCGAACTACAATGTTTAGAAATTTGAGAGCAGATCATTGTGAATTTTATGAGCGGTGATTTTTCAGCATTTCTGATACATTTGATACTTCAAATTGCAGATGAGGCTTCAAACTGTACTACCTGGTGCTGATTTGTGCCACTTTGAGGAAAGCATGGTGGATGGAGATATGATCATCGAGGGGTGAGAAGGCTCCCTGTTTACAAATTGAATGACATTCGGTAAGACTGGTCAATGGCGGTAATTTGATATTTCCATGGTCAACTCCTGTCAAGACTTTAACAGTTAATGTCCCAGAAGGTGAATATTGTCATGCCAAGTGCATTTATGCATCGAGAGTTTTCTGATTTTTTTTGTGATTTTTTTTTATGCTAATACATAACAACGAACAAAATTAATAGTGTTCTGATGCCAACTGTGATGACAGAACAGCTCAAACAACTCATCTGCAGCTAGTGAAATGGCTAAGGCAGCCCTAGATGATGAGGTTGATCCTGTTTGAATCCCATATAGCGATTTCAGACCCTCTATCTGTGCTTATGTGAGAAAGCTGTTCAATCTTTATGGGGTACTGTTGATAGTAACCAACTTCATGAGTTTCAAAAAACTGTAGAACATATTCATCTGAGTAGTCACAAACGTTTCGATCAAGACATGATCAGGAGATGTAGTATCGGCCATGCCCGATTAACTCACGAACATTTGCTAAAAAAGGAAGCAGCCATAAGGTGTATTCCATGCCACAGTGAAATATATTCTGATCGACTGTATAGATTTTAAGATTGTAACAGATTCTTTTTACCAAGCAGCTACTTTAGATCTTTTTAGTCGGGTAAAAGAAGACTGTATTTTAGGTTATTCGAAAGAAATCGGTGTGTTGCATAAGTTTTAATGTATGTGCATGTATTTTGGTGATTACTTCTGGATTGCAAGGTTGTTGACTTGTTTTTGATAGAATGATTAGAATTTTGTTTGACGGACGCTATATAGCTGAACGCGACATTAAACCTTAATTCTCTCTCTTCTCTCTTCTCTCTGAGCATCGGGTACGTCTGATGGAGTAAACGCCTGAACATGTAGTAAACCTGGTAAATGCAAGAATACCCAGAAAAACTAACCTGTAATGCACGACGAGGTATGGCTCAAATTTCCTACCAAACAATAGATCTACATTTATTTGTCGAATGACATTTATAGACGGCGTACAAGTCATTTTGAGATTTTATGATTCGATATACATTCAACGCCAAAGTTTTTGGAAATAGTGGCCCAATATCTTGCGTTATAAGTGGTTGAAGGAAAAAAAGTCTCTATCCTTTAGAAACGTATGTGATTGTTGAATAAATTCTCCACAGTGAATGCAGTTGCCAATATTCATATTAGTATCCCTTGGCTCTCTATATTTTACTACCTCTATCGTTTCTGTACCTGGTTGTGATTTGGTGTTAATAGTATCATGTGAATATGGTATATCGACTATGAACGCGGAACTACTTTTATGGATATGACAGGCTACTGAATGTCAGATCTGAGGCTTGAATTGTATAACGCCCAAATTACGCTCACCAATCACCATACACTTGTGCACGACGTACACATATGGCTCGATGATTCACAATCACAAGCAATTTTTCCGGACACTTGCCGGTATTCGATCAAATTTTTACATAATGCTTCTTGGGTTTTGGTTTAAAGATTCTTCCTAAAATAGCCTCTCCACTCCACAAAGGAGACAATGCATCACTGTTTCGTCATACTAAAAACGTGAACATGTCGACGTCCGGCGGGAGAAACTAAAACGATGGTTCATAAGATGCACCTTAAGTATATGTATCAGTATATGAAGCCATGTACTGTATTGGCAGTACACTGACATTTTCCCAAATCATAATGACATATTATCTCCTAATTTTTATCTGTATATGGTGAAAGTCTGCCGGTGACCCTTGGACCCGAGGTTAACCATCTGTACATCATCATGTTGGCCAAAATGTTAGCAAGGTGGGTAATAAGCGTTTGGTCGACAGCGGGTCTTACAGACTGCTGTTCTCAATAAGAACTTACAGTCAATATTTATCCCATTTTATGAAGAGTTGTTTCTTACATCTGACGGTCACTGTACCCATCAATCTACATCGGATGTTTGACACAGCTATTACAACATTTGTTCTTCGATATTTGTATCTAATTCCGCCTAAGCCGGTGTGATGGATAAGAATGTCCTGGTGATTAGTGCCCCTTTTCATATCTTTTTTCTATTGCAACCAAGGACGGACACTTGTCCACAATGTGGAGAAGAGTGTCCTAGCTGGATTAGAAGATAGAGGCCGGGCACTATTAGCCAGCGAACATTCTTAGCATCCACACCGGTAGTAGGGTCGGTGTCGAGATTCCAGTCAAAGTGTCTTTAACCAAAGCATGACTGAAATACAGAATATCGTAATAATTGACAATTGAACATTTGGATGTCTTTCGGTAGAATCCAATCAGAATATTGGCATGTGATTTCATGTAACTTCTTGTTTGTATGCCGGCATTGTCTTCACCATGATGGCTTGTTATCTCATTATCTATAACTCTTTCCTATATGTCGATCGATTTTATCTTTAAAACGGCAGAGAATTCCTATTACATATCTCTCAAACACATTATTCTATTCCTGGCTTTCTTAATTACTTCATTGCACTGTTCAAATTCGACAACTAGCCAGCTCTAGCATTCATCTGTTTTGATCCCCAGTCGGATGTAATTTGCTAACGTTTAGACTGAGAGACGGCCATTGTTGTATGCCTGAGAAATGAAGCAGTTATTCATTTTGTCATTCCAGTCATGGCTCCTGTCAAATCCCTTGGGTTTGGAAGGACAAATCTAGACCCTATGTCAAAATCTACAATTGACGGACCAGTCTACAACTGTCTTTTACTTATAATATCGGATCGATGGGGAGCCGTGTTTGCTCTGACCCTGTCTCCATAGAGTAATTCTGTGTGAAATGCCGTTTTACGGGTACAGACGAGATGTTAAGTACAGAAGTATGACGTTGTTATGAAACATGAGGAGAATCGGATTAAAATGGCAGGCCATGCCGACGCTTGAAACCAGAGTGCTGCAGAGAGAGATCTAAACTCGAGACACCGCGCGAACTTGTCTTTTTGAACGAGGTCATTTCTCTCGTTATCTAGGCCCGCCAGACTGACTTCGGCTGCGAGTATGTCCATTTGCAATATAGCGCGATCGACGTTCGGTAATTTCCGTAGGTTGTTTCTGGTAATCTCCGTCTACTTCCTTATATAAACACCACGTGGATTGCGACGGCAAATCTGTCGTCGTTTACTAGTCATGTGATGCCGCATTTGATTTTAGTTAATCCTGTTAACGAGGGGGGGACGTTAACGAGGCATAATGCTACTACTCCTCATCTAGCACATCTCACTGTCATCGAGGCCAGGCAAAGTTTGTTAAAGAACATCGGTATTGTGCCCCAGCGGTTATCCCGACTTCTCGGTAATGGTACCATTACAAACGTCCAATATCACCTTAACCTTCGACAGGTCAACAGTGCGCGTTTAAATGTGCTTAAACTGTCAGTAATAATTGGTCAGGTTAAGATACGATTGATAGTAAAATAGGAACAGGGGGTCACATGAAGATGTATAGCATGCATCCTCTGGTGTAACTATGTTACTGTTCATTTCAAAATACAAGCAATATCAGAAGTAAACATGTCCGTTCTTCTACTACATAGAGCGAGGAACCTGACGTTTCAGACGAGAATGTTCCAAAACTTGTACATAGATCTTGCGAAACATAAAATAAAATGGGGGATCACCATACCATACCAAACATTAATGGAGCCTTTTCCATCATATGTCCAGGAGGGGTGAGGATGGGAAATATTCTTGTGAGTTCATCTCCAAGGCATATATTAAGGTTGTCCTTGTGTTAAATGTTAATAAGATAATGTTTCGGGGTATATCACAATGATACTCTCCAGCCCCAGCAGCACACTGCACCGTCCAACTGTTGTATTGGCCAGCCCTACTCCACTCTGAAACCGCTAATAATACACATAAATAGTTATGTTGTATCAAATATCAATATTTTGTTAGTTTGATCCTATTTAAGGTGGCTGGAAACCCGTCCTGTTTTGAGGAAATCCATAATTCACCATATTATTGCTCCATACGCGCATGCAAATCAACTTGATCTACTCCCTTCGAAGTATACATTGATAACACCCCAAATCTACATGGTTATCACGAAGTAGCATGGCTATGTTAAAGAAATAATTCAACCGATGATTTCTTACATGGAATAGAGCTGCCTATGGATCGAATTTTGCTCAGCGCTATGTATAAAGAATTCAGAGATTAGAAAAGTGTTGGAAAATGGTAAAGGTGTCTTCTCTTTTAATGCTGCGTTAATTCTCGGTAAGCTACACTGTCAGAAAATGACTATTTATCATCCTTGTACAGACTTCTGCTTAGGAAAATAACCTCTCTGGAAATATTGATGACTGCTATTATAGTTTTTAGTGAGGTGAAATGCAAATTGTTCGTAGTAATTGAATCAGCGGAGCATGCAATATTGAATATTGAAGACACAGTCAACTTTTTGCGCATAGTGATAAACTATTTATATTTTATGTCCAAATACTAGTGCTGAATGGGTCAGTCCCATGCGAGACTCGAACCCGCGCCCTCAGAGTTTGGCACCAAATCGCCAGCAGTAAAAACCGCCAAACTCTGAGGACGCGGGTTCGAGTCTCGTATGGACTGACCCATCCAGCACTAGTATTTGTGCTTTATCAAGAAAGTGACATACTAAAAATAATTGGACATAAATGTTACCTACTTTCTAAATGACATTAGTATATATATTTATATTTTAGCTAACATTTGCTAGATTCTTTGAAAATTAGGTGATTGCAATCAAAATTATGGTTCGACGAGGCTGTACAAGGCTCATCTACTCTGTCAAATATTGCGATCCTTATCAGTGTTAGAATCTAGTTTGATTGAGATCAGGAACATAGAGTCACTCGCGGCTTTTCATCTTTTCAATCGAAGTATCGACTGCTCATATTTTTGTGAACAGTAAGCATGAAATGTGGACTGATACAACCTTATGTGGAAATATCCATTTGATACACACATCAACTGCCTTGTTATATCGTTCTAAAAGCTGTTGTGTCATTGCATTGTCCGACGTCCCAACATCGTTGACTCCATACAGCCGGTCACCGAACATTTCAGGCTTGTGACCTTGTCGGTTATAGCCTCTGTTCTGTATTGCCGTGTCGGTTAGATCACCTATCCTGTGTGACCGTGCGATTGCTGTCATAGACGCTGGTGCATCATCTGTATGTATATTAAATTATATGTAATCATGTGTTCCCGGTGAGTTGGATATACAGCTTTCAGTTTCGTGGAAAGGATGTGACCGTGTCTGATAAAGCGCCTGTCGTGTATGGTCAGGCGGCTGGTGTAATAGGCGATATGAGTTCGGGTATGATCAAAACCAATCTATGATTTCTTACCAGTTACAAGTGGGGTCACGTATCCGTTTTCATTTTGGTGAAATTTATTCCACGTTTATCATTATTGAGAAACTAAGGGTCATATTCCTTGAATAACACAGTGGCTCTTGTTCCAAAGATAATATTGTGGGCCCACATCAGACTTACATCAGACTTAAGACCAAAGGATCTGCTTGATCGATGGAACTGGTACATATTAACAAGCAGATCAATAGTAGAGATGCTAAATCCCGTTTTAATTTCAACTTCGAGCAATGCCGACAAGTAGGTCAAATTTATAGTTTCGAAAAAACTTAGAAGTCGACCATTTCATTGAAATGGTGACAGAAACGAAATCTATAGAATGTCGTACTTTACTCTATTTGTACTTTCCTCATCTACTTTATTGCACTGATCACATTTCACGATCAGACACCATCTATCGTTCCTCAGTATCGATCTAGTTCAAGGTAATTTGTTAATGTTTAGGCACGAAGGCGACCTTCATGATAAACCAGTGCATCGGGGCAGGCCATTGTCACAGCCCTTGGAATTAATCATTTTACAGCCCACATCTAGAAGGTCTCTCCCTAGGCAAACCGAGAGGCAAATCCTACTATTACCAGATCAGCTTACACAGGTCTCGATAATAATGTTGGATCGATGGATCCGCGTGTTTCGTCTGGTTGTATATACATAACACTTTAGCAGTAATTCGGTGTGAAATGTTGTCCTTGATCAATGAGATAGCAGAATGTTAAGAGTGTTATGAAGCTAGATTAATAGCTATTTCGTTAAGAGTGTTATGAAGCTAGATTAATAGCTATTTCGTTAAGAGTGTTATGAAGCTAGATTAATAGCTA